>CAMXCT020000258.1:909853-943244 GCA_947184155.2 Cladocopium goreaui | reverse complement strand
ATATTAAAATATTTACATTAAATTTATATTTACATATTTACATTTTCAATTATATTTCAATTTACATTGAAATTCTTATTGATATTTATATTTACAATTACATTTCTAATTATATTTTCATTCAAATTAAATTATATCAATATTATCTTAAATTATATAATATTTTATTATATTTACCTAACAAATATAATATAAAAAACATTGTGCCTATCCTTTTTTTTACAACCTTTCTGTGGAGTTTCGTTGGCAAATTCTTCCTTCAATTTCCTCTGAGCTATCTGTGTGACACCAGTCTTGATATTCCAATTTTCTTGTAATTCTCAATTTCGGGCAGAGTACCTCCGCAAAATCATATAATTAAATCCATAATGTGTTTTTCTTCTCTTCCAAAGGGGTTCGTTGCAATAGGGCAGAAAATCGCACCGGATCAAAATACGGAGCATTGTCTTCCCCGTGGAAGATACTACCACTTAAGCCTTAAGCAAAGCATTTCCTATGACTTGAAGCCCACAAAGGTACCTAAACGGATTGGAGACGAATGGCTTGCTCAAGTGGTTGCTGATGCCTGCCCGAACCACGAAAAAGATCGGAACTTCTACCATCCCTCCAAGCGACGCGATTTCTTGGGCCGGAACAAAAAAAGATAGGGACAGAAGAAAACGTTCATATGACTAAATTGACTAGATACCATGTCGATGTCCTGTCATTTGACATATTCGCCGCTTCACCGCGTCCCTTGTCAGTGGAAACTCGAAAAGTAGCTGTGAACCTTGTGTGAACTCCAGTGGATAAGAAACAGGCAAAAGCCAAGCCTTGTCAAAGTGAAGTGAATGCACAATTGAACATGCCACTTCGCCTCATGTTCACAAAGGGAATCACAGCTTCAAAGTTTGAAGAACCATTTCCAAACTTTGGACCCTCTCATCCTCCCGCATGCAAAAATTCACAGCTCTTGAGTCTGTGTAGCTAGAACTGAAAGCATGACATGCTTCGAAACCCTCGACGTGGTTGGGGTTCAAAAGCATGAAATAAGGCCGGAAAAGGATACGATGCAGGAGGGGTCTTTCAAATCGTCCAAAGATTCACCTCTCAGATTTCCGGCCGCTGTGCCAGATCCCTTGGGGCTTTGCGGCTCAAATCATTTCCAACCCTGCAACTTGTTGAGCTGTCAAATGGGTGGTTTAATGCAAAAAATATGATACAAAATTGTGGACACACGGGCAGCCAATTTGACTCGCATCAATTTTGTGTGCGTGTTTGGTGAATTTATTGCGCTGTGCAGTCACAATGACAGAGCTGCCCCACAAAAGATTGTTACAAATATGGAAAAGTCCACTGATCATGATGGATTGCAGGGCTCGCTGCCATCACCCGAGGCGCCAGCAGCAAATTCGGCGCTTGGTGCACTTAGCAGGTCAGGTTGTACCTGAGCATTCATCAGCTGCAAAAGATCCAGGACTCTTCCCGTCAATTTTTGGTTCATCCTGTTCAGATCCGTTCATGATCAAACCAACAATATCCAAACGCAAACTGAGGCTGTGCTTTCTTTTTTCTGCAAATGGCTGCCCATCCAATCTCTTCAGGAAGAAAGCTTTGTCCTGGCTGCTGCAAATTCTCAGGTTGCCTGGTTGCTTGCAAGCTGGGAAAAGCAGGAAAAGGAAAGCTCGCAGCAAGAAAAAATAAGGCATGTAGCAAGGAGAGTTGTGTGGGAAGGATCGGAACTTCAGTATATTTCTGACTTGACGGGCCAAAAATCTTGCCAGGATTTCCCAAAGCTACTGTGGAAGTAGTTGGCATAGCATGTGTGCCGTTGAACTTTCAAGTGGACAACTAGCTAGCTGTGTCCTCCATCATTGGCCATCGCGGGACCTCAAAGGTCTCCAGGACCGTCCATCCTGCCTGGCAGAATTGTTGGAGAATTGGAAAAGGTTGACAAGGATGAAGTGGGCGTGGCACTTGGTGACATCAACCTTCATTTTGCGTGGCAAGCGTGGCACTTGGCGACATCAACCTTCGTTTTGCGGGGCAGGCGTGGCACTTGGCGACATCAACCTTCGTTTTGCGGGGCAGGCGCGGCATGTGGTGACATCGACGCGAACACACAAACTTCCACACAGACCTCTTTCACACACACCTTTCACACACAACCTTGAAAACACATCTCTTGTACACACAGTCCTTTCACACACAACCTTGTACACACCCAGTCTCTTGCAGACAACTCTTTCAGGCACAACTCTTTCACACACAAACTTGAACACACTTGAACATTCAGCAGAATATCCTGCTCTCAATTTGTTTTCTAGTTAGAACTGTTGAAGTTCGGAGTTGCTCCATCCAAGGTGCACTTGGCAAACTACTTAGAAAGCCAAGGGCCAAGACTTCAAAAGTACAGTCACTCAATTCAGGTCTTGATTCACCGATCTGGTTCAGATTGTGGCAACCTGCAGCACCTCAAACCGGAACAGTCATGGTCGAACATCTTGAGCGGCATTCCAGCTGTATGTCTTCTCATACCCAGGAACTGCCTGCAGGTACGTTTACACCTCTCATCATTGGCCTCTTCGTTGGCCATCCACCAATGATGAGAAGGATGGCCCCCTGCGTTTTGAACTATATACTGCTAAAACTCTTTGGTACAGAGCTGACACGCACACAAACAGGGACAGCGCCCACGTTATCTTGACGGCCCTGCAACAATCGTAGTATGAGAAACCTTTGCTTTGATAAAGTGCAATTAGTTCCTCTATCTTGCCAGACACTTCTGTACGTGGAAAACTATAGCGTCTGATCAAGTGGGCCCTCCACTTGAGGCTCGGCAAACGGAGACGAAGACTGCCAGCTGAACATGCATCACGAATTTGCCATGGTTCAACTAGACGACGGATGGCCCGAGAGCGTAGAGGAGCAGGGTCTTCTGTTGTTAGTATTGAGACACGATATTACAAGACAATGTATTAAACATGTATGATAGGCAGACGAGACAAGTAGAATCAAGACACTAGTTTGCATCGTATCCTTCGTATTGTTTTTCACACACAGAAACTTTTACACACAGACGCTTTTGCACAGAAAGGTTTATACACAGAAGCGTTTACACACAGACGCTTTTACACACAGACGCTTTTACACACAGACGCTTTTACACACAGAAGCTTTCCCACAGACACGTTTACACACAGGGCCTTTTACACACAGACACTTTTACACACAGACACTTTTACACGCAGACGCTTTTACACACAGAAGCGTTTACACACAG
Source organism: Cladocopium goreaui (assembly GCA_947184155.2). Lineage (NCBI taxonomy): Eukaryota > Dinophyceae > Suessiales > Symbiodiniaceae > Cladocopium > Cladocopium goreaui. Next base: position 939,982 of record CAMXCT020000258.1, on the reverse strand, counting down.
ACGCTTTTACACGCAGACGCTTTTACACACAGACGCTTTTACACACAGACGCTTTTACACACAGACACGTTTACACACAGACACGTTTACACACAGGGACGTTTACACACAGACACTTTTACACACAGACACTTTTACACGCAGACGCTTTTACACACAGACGCTTTTACACACAGACGCTTTTACACACAGAAGCTTTTACACACAGACGCTTTTACACACAGAAGCTTTTACACACAGACTTCTTACACACAGACCCTTTTACACACAGACGCTTTTACACACAGACGCTTTTACACACAGACGCTTTTACACACAGACGCTTTTACACACAGGCGCTTTTACACACAGAGGCTTTTACAAACAGACGCTTTTAAACACGGACAATTTTTCACACAGACACTTTGACACACAGACACTTTTACCCACAGAAGCTTTTACACACACACGCTTTTCTTTTACACACACACACACTTTCACAGAAAGAGGCTTTTACACACAAACGCTTACACAGAGACTTTTACACACAGAAGCTTTTACACACAGACTCCTTTACACGCAGATGCTTTTACACACAAACACTTTCAGACACAGAGGCTTTTACACACAGAAGCTTTTACACACAGACACTTTTACACACAGACGCTTTTACACACAGAAGCATTTACACACAGACGCTTTTACACACAGACGCTTTCACACACAAACGCTTTTACACACAGACGCTTTTACACACAGACGCTTTTGAACACAGACGCTTTTACACACAGACGCTTTTGCACAGAAGGGTTTACACACAGAAGCGTTTACACACACAGAGGCTTTTTTTACACACAGAAGCTTTTACACACAGACGCTTTTACACACAAACGCTTTTACACACAGACGCTTTTACACACAGAAGCTTTTACACACAGAAGCGTTTACACACAGACGCTTTTACACACAGAAGCGCTTACACAAAGACGCTTTTACACACAAACACTTTCACACACAGAGGCTTTTACACACACAGAAGCCTTTACACACACTCCTTTACACACAGGCGCTTTTACACTCAGAAGCTTTTACACATAGAAGGTTTTACACACAGACGCTTTTACACACAGACGTTTTTACACACAGACCCTTTCACACGCAGACACTTTTACACACAGACTCCTTTACACACAGACGCTTTTACATGCAGATGCTTTTACACCCACACACACACACTTTCACACACAGAGGCCTTTACACACAGACGCTTTTACCCACGGAGGCTTTTACACACAGAGGCTTTTACACACAGACGCTTTTACACACAGACGCTTTTACACACAGACACCTGTACCTACAGAAGCTTTTACACACACACACGCTTTTCTGTAACATACACACACACTTTCACACACAGACGCTTTTACACACAGACGCTTACACAGAGACTTTTACACACAGACGATTTTACACACAGACGCTTTTACACACAGACGCTTTGACACACAGAGGCTTTTACACACAGACGCTCTTACACACAGACGCTTTTACACACAGAAGCTTTTACACGACTCCTTTACACACAGACGCTTTTACACACAGAGGCTTTTACACACAGAGGCTTTTGCACACAGATGCTTTCACACACAAACACTTTCACACACAGAGGCTTTTACGCACAGTTTTGCACACAGAAGCTTTTACACGCAGACTCCTTTACACAGACGCTTTTACACACAGACGCTTTTACACACAGACGCTTTTACACACAGACGCTTTTACACACAAACACTTTCACACACAGACGCTTTTACACACAGAAGCTTTTACACAGAGACTCCTGTACACACAGACGCTTTTACATACAGACACTTTTACACACAGATGCTTTTACACACAGACGGTTTTACACACAGACGCTTTTACACACAGAAGCTTTTACACACCAACACTTTCAGACACAGAGACTTTTACACACAGAAGGTTTTACACACAGACACTAGACATTTCACACTTTACACACATAGGCTTTTACACACAGATGCCTTTACACACAGACACAGAAGCCTTTATAACAAACACTTTCACACACAGAGACCAGACCCGTGAAATCGCAATTTTACCATTTCGTGCGAAAGGGTTGCGATCGGACCCGTGAAATCGCAATTTTACCGCAGTTTTTGACGTCCAACGTCCATTTTGCGCGTAAGGGTTGCGATTGACACCTCAAAATCGTAATTAATTTTACGTCAGTTTTTGACGTCCAACGTCCATTTCGTGTGAAAGGGTTGCGTTGGACACCTCAAAATCGCAATTTTACCGCAATTTTTGACGTCCAACGTCCATTTCGTGCGAAAGGGTTGCGGCCGACTAACTAAAATCGCAATTTTACGTCAGTTTTTGATGTCCAACGTCCATTTCGTGCGAAAGAGTTGCGAGGGATACCTCAAAATCGCAATTTTACATAGGTTTTTGACGTCCAAGGTGCATTTCGTGCGAAAACGTTGCGGCGGACACCTCAAAATCGTAATTTTACCTAGTAGGCTTTGGACGTCCAACGTCCATTTCGTGCGAAAAGGTTGCGTTTCGTGGCGCTCCGGCGGCACCGCCCCCGCCTTAAGAGAGAGATAGAAAGAAGAGCGAGAGAAGATCCGCAGATGTGAAGGTGCGAGGAAATAGAGCAGCAGATGTGAGGGTGTGAAGATGCAGATCTGCAGATGTGAAGCTGTGAAGATGTAGATCAGCAGATGTGAAGGTGTGAAGATGTAGATCTGCAGATGTGAAGGTGCGAAGATGTAGATCGGCAGATGTGAAGGTGTGAAGATGTAGATCAGCAGATGTGGGGGTGTGAAGATGTAGATCTGCAGATGTGAGGGTGTGAAGCTGTAGATCAGCAGATGTGAAGGTGTAGATCAGCAGATGTGAGGACCACATCTAGATCAGCAGATGTGAGGGTGTGAAGATGTAGATCGGCAGATGTGAGGGTGTGAAGATGAAGCTCAGCAGATGTGAGGGTGTGAAGATGTAGATCAGCAGATGTGAGGGTGTGAAGATGTAGATCAGCAGATGTGAGGGTGTGAAGATGTAGATCAGCAAATGTGAAGGTGTGAAGATGTAGATCAGCAGATGTGAGGGTGTGAAGATGTAGATCAGCAGATGTGAGGGTGTGAAGATGTATTACAACGGCTGCTTTTTTACGAAGAACCCTTCGCATGCGCTCTGGGGAATTAATTTGTAAGAAATGATGCGACGAATGTGGTCAATGACAAAGCCAAGAAATTCTCCACTCTCAACTGGCCCAAGTTCCACAGGGGCTCCATAAAAAGTGTATCAGCCAGGAAGGAAATACACGGGCTCGAGGAATGACATGAATTAAATAAAATGAGACGATTGTCAACATACCGAAGGCCTAAACATGACAACTGTCAAGCAGCTAGGGCGTGTTGAAACGAAAAGGCCCATGTTCCCTCCACCATAGTAACAACTAAATTACCCGGACTGGGGGAGATATGGGCACCAATGCCCGCCCCTCGAAATTACTTGAAAATCAAATTCCCAACTGAGAAAATATGAGATCGAAGAGATGCAGCCACAATGTAAATTAAGCCACCTGGCACAATGGTACGATATGTACCCCGTTTACGAAACTGACCAACAAACGTTGTATGCTGAACGGGTCAGGACCTGCTCATATCCACTGACAGTTGAATGTCACCATGTGTCTGCTTCCACGCGAGGACCAACGACTGAATCGCATCCAACAGGCGTTCTTGTGGGATGAAGTTGATAACCACAGCAAATCATCATTGATGATCCCAAACGAAACCGAAACATCAACAGTTTGAAAATGATCATGAAATCGTTTCTAAGTATTCGGAACAGACAGTTGGCCAAAGAATTGCGGCCAAAGCTGTACACACATAGAATCAATGATGCGCGCAGCTGTTGGCATCAGCACGGCAAATTTGGCACGAAAATTTGAAATCAACCTGCGGCCTTTCAAAAATTGTTTCTTCCGTTTTAGGAAGACAAAAAACCCATTTGGTAAGCGAGGGGTTGCTTGGTGATGCCCCAAGTGTACTTAGTTTGCAAACGAGTAGAGAGGGCCATGGCCACTTCTGCCTGAGCTTCTTCCAAAGTTCCCGGAAAACGCGAGAACAACTGATTGTCATTCCACGTGTTTGCTGCACCTGTACTGTACAACCGTGGGCAAAAAATTGTGAGTTGATAAATTTCATGGCCAGCATGATGCAAAATGACATGGGATGGAAAAGAAGTTTCGAGTCTTCGGAGGTCGGATTCAGTGAACCTGGGTACTTGGCGCAATTCTCGCACATGTAGAGACCATTGATCAAGCAAAAAATGATGAGCGGTCACAGGTTCCACAGGATCTCCGTGATACCGACTCCACCGATCTACTTCAGATTGAAACTCACGAAAAAATGCATCCCTGGGTTTGAAATATGATGACTGCAAATTGGCATTCTGAAAAATAGATAGGTCGCTGGGCAAACGTAGGTCAGTCAAGGCAGCAGAAAGTGAAACACTTGACCATCAGGAGGACATGGACCGCGACACTCATAGCGAAGACGGCGCCAAATCTGAAAACACGAGCACACCGCAGAACCAGGTAGGTCAACACAAAGAAGGCCAGGACGACACTTGTGATTGAACAAGAAACGAGCCAATGTAGGTGCAGCTTCAAGTAGTTTGGTAGTAGGAAGGTGTAGAGGAACAGCAAGATGTTTGTGACGAAGAACGTGTGCTTGAAGAAAACGTTGAACGTCAGAACAAAATGTGGCATGACTCAAAAATGACACAGACAATGGACGATTGTGTCCAGGCACACTCAAATTGCAAAATAATCATCGTTTTCGAAGAAAGTTTCCGCGCATGACCTCGAATAGGTTGTTCAAGGTGCCCTGCTAATCGATGCAGCGCATAGATTTCCCAATCATGAAAAGTACCAGAGCGTAGGCTGCGAAAAGTATGAAATGACAGCCGACCAGGAGCAGTCAAACAAAACAATGTACGCCACGCCTGAGCCTGAAACGAATGCATGGAAGGTACCAACCCCAACGATGAAAAAGGCGATCTCCAATAGGCATAGATGAAAAACGCTGCCTGTGTTGTTGAAACTGTACAGTCCATCCCGAAGCTTTTAAACTTGCAGTAATTTTCTTTTGGATAAACGGATGGTTCAACGGTGCTTGCCATTTGGACATGAGAACGTGCTCAAATGTCCAGGCTTCGGAATAAAGGTCAAATGTTTTGAGCACCAAAATCGTGAAAGAGCGAAAGTCAGAACGTCGAGCCCAGTACTTAATTGCTAATTCAGCATGTGCAGCTTTGCCAAGTTTGACCTGACGGAGTTTTGCCATGCGATTGAAATCCCGCTTGGCGACCCCAATGCTGGTAGAACCGATGTAGAACCGACCATGTTGACTGTACACCGATGGCAGATGACAGGTCAGATCATGAAATGGCATCTTCAAATACACAACGGTGGTGGCAGTGTCGACACAATCAAAAGTATATGAAAAAGGACTGACACCAAGGCTGGGAAGACGACGTAGCCATAAATTGGTGTGAAGGGTGCGAGTCGGGAAAGCAAGCCTATAAGGACCACATGGCAACAGTCTTCGCTGTTGCAACAAGGTCATGAACTATATGGATGAAAAACTTGCGGAGAATTGAAATATCCGTCATCGCAGCACATGGTGGCAGCGTGCGGACATGGCCTGCTAGTCAGACACTCATGGCTGCACCAATAGAAATGACCTGCAGCAAAGATTTGGGGGTGAGCTTACAAGCATCCCCTACCGGAATCCCATACTGTACCGCTGATGACTGCAATACATCCTTGGCATATCGTTGCTCCTGGAGCATCTCCAAAACTTTCTTTGAAAGTTGTTGGGTCTCCACCAGAAACGACTCCCATTTTTTGACAGATAGAACACTTGTACCAACCAATGGATGGGGACAAAGCACCGCGGCCTTAGGCTCAAGGGCTTGGTCCGGAGTGAGTGCGGGAGCTCCCCTGGGAGGTTCCTCAACCTTACCTGGGGTTGCAAACAGCCTGGGTTCGGCGTCTCTTGGCAGGACCATCAGGAACATCACCAACAGAAGAACCAGTAGGAGCACCAGACACCCCAGAAGGAGAGGTTAAATTTTCGGTTGTGGTAGGCAGCTGAGCCGACTCAGGACGTGAACGATCGGGTGTCAAGGTCTGCTGAACGTTAGCAGCTTCCAATTGTCGCATGGTCGACAAATCCTGTTTCACAGGAGCAAAGGTTCGAAGATGATCAACAAGGTCCTGAAAAAATGGCTGCAAAAACTCTCCAGGTGAATCTACTTTGCTAGGAACGACTGCATTGGGGTCACGACGGCGATGCAAGCTTTCAGCTGTTGCATCTATGTCGATCCCTGAGTCTCTGATTGCCTTAACAAGCTGTGATAGGAAAACAGATTCCGGGATGGATCGCATGGTGACTACTCGTAGAAATCTAACTTCACTGAGTGCTCTTAGAGAAAACTCAGAGGCACCGTGTCTGGTCAACAAACCGATAGGCACTGTAAGCGGGTTGGTACCTGCCAGGCCACGTTTTCGGGACCAAGCGGAAGGCTGAATGACTCGATGAAAACGATGGCTGTACACTACAGTGTCATCAAAATGAGTTGATGGGGTTCCATGAACTTGGCAGAGGCACTTCCCGGTGAGGAACTTGATGAGGGGCACCAGATTCCCATGCAGGTGGCTCGGCATAGTCCCATTGGCGGTCGGACCGCCAGTCTTTCCGGCTCCACGGGTAGTTCCTGTTCCACTGGCGGGACATGACGAATGAGAGAGCAAAACCCACGGGAGAATTTGGGCCAAAACTTGTCAGATTGCCGAAAAAACTTGGAGACTAAAAAAACCGACGAAAGAAGACAGCGTACGTGACCTACACACAAACGGAAATGAGAAAGAAGGTGAAAAATTCAACGTTTTGAGACCGCGCAAGCTGAATATTCAAACTGTACAAAGTCAAAAACGTGCAATACCAAGAAATAAATGTTTGCGTGACTATTTACTACAAAGTACCCGCTGGATCCTCAGCATCAGTACTAAATGCCAAGCTTTGAATGCAGTGAGAGTCGGTGTTTACTATCCACATGCGTCCATTCTTATGATGGACCGCACCATGATGCAAGGTCTGTTGCAAACACGCTTCTTCACCACCTGAATATACAACTTGACCCGTTCCCCAAGCAGTACCAAGCACCAGGATGTTGGAGGTGTTCTGGAAGACTTCCAAGCATTGTGTATGAGACGTTCAGTACGATCCCACCTGATGTCAGAGGTCGGTTTTGCAGCAAGACGAAAGAAGGACTGAGAGGATTCAAAATGAAGCCTTGAGGGTGCAACAAGGCAATTCTGCAAGATACGGACAATGCCACCCATGGACGACGCATGCACAAACTGCAGGTGTACCACCTCCGCAATGTTGAGCGCTGGCGCCGCGCGGGTTTGTGGAGGAATCTGCCGATCTGACAACTGAGCAGTAAGGACATAGTAAGTCTTTAAAGTTTCATCATCGATATGAATATGTTGTTGCGGATCAAACACAGAGAGCCTCAAGTCCAAAAGTTGTTGAGCCATCACACCTGCCGGATCAAGCTGTTGAGCAAAGTACTTGACAAAAGCAGCACTGATAGGAAACTGCGGATCCTGATGGTGTCGCAGCCAGGACCGAATATTGGCCTGGTTTTCTGTCACACCTGTAGACATGACCTGTTCATTTGTGTGTGTGCTGCAGAAACAAAGTTCCGATTTGGAACCGGTCGCAGTCCAGGATACATTGGCGTAAACACATTGAACGGTTCCTGGGTAGGTTGACCAGAAACTGCACCCAGTGGAGGCACAGGAACATCACAACAACCTGGTGGTGGACTCAACGAACGGCGGTCAGGTCCCCTAGACCGAACATCACGTATGCTCCGAGGAGGTTGACTTGGAGTTGGTCGAGCAGGAGCTTGTCTGGGAGTTGGTTCAAAAGGATCACTTCTCTGAGCGGGTACTGCAGGTGAAACAACGATGGCTGGTTGATTTGGTGCAGCCACTGCCGCTGATGACTGTGAAACAGGCAAAGGTGCCGATGCCGCAGCACCGCGGGTGCCAGACAAATTTCCAGCAACAAAAGAAATATGGTACTGCGCCACAGACGACGGCATGGCAACACTGGGTGAAACTATGAATACTGCGTGAGTTAAATCTGAAAAATGAAAGGAACACCCAATGCTGTAAAACTCAATCAATGCCGATCGACAGATCGGTGCATGTTTCACGAGAGAAATTCAATAGCAGTGAGGAGAGGAATTTACAAGTAGCCTCTCATTCTCAGATGCTGTAATCACACTCAATCAACTCCAGATATAACTTTGGATTTTGTCTGTCCGAAGGCGGCTTGTTTCAACATGAACATGATCTCAGCGGCAAGCCTATTGTCCAAATCCATTCCAGACTCATAGACAAGCCCATTGTCCAAATCAATCCGTGGTGTGTGAGCCAAAAGAGGCCGTTTCAATTGAACATTTCAAAAGCCTGGCATACCAGGATCACCACCGGCCTTTGACAGAAACTCGGCTGATTGCACACCTGAACATTCAGCAGAATATCCTGCTCTCAATCTGTTTTCTAGTTAGAACTGCTGAAGTTCGGAATTGCTCCATCCAAGGTGCACTTGGCAAATTACTTAGAAAGCCAAGGACCAAGACTTCAAAAGTACAGTCACTCAATTCAGGTCTTGACTCACGGATCTGGTTCAGATTGCGGCAACCTGCAGCACCTCAAACCGAAACAATCATGGTCGAACATCTTAAGTGGCATTCCAGCTGTATGTCTTCTCATGCCCAGGAACTGCCTGCAGGTACGTTTACAGCTCTCATCATTGACCTCTTCGTTGGCCATCCACCAATGATGAGAGCGATGACCCCCTGCGTTTTGAACTAAATACTGTTAAAACTCTTTGGTGCAGAGCTGGACGCACACACACACACACACTTCCGCACACAACGCTTTCATACACACACACACATGCAACTCTTTCACACAAACTTCAGCACACAACTCTTTCACATGCAACTTTGCCACACACATGTCTTTCACAAACTTGAACACACAAACTTCCACACACGCACACAACTCTTTCACACAAACTTCAGCACACATCTCTTTCACACGCAACTTTGTCACACACACATGTCTTTCACAAACTTGAACACACAAACTTCCACGCACAATGCTTTCACACACGCACACACACACAACTCTTTCACACAAACTTCAACACACAACTCCCTCACACGCAACTCTCTCACACACAATTGCTCACAGGCAATTCTTTCACACGCAAATTGTCACACACACACACAACTCTTGCACATACAGCGTTTCACACAAAACTCTTTTACACAAAACACTTTCACAGACTGCCTTTCACACACGACTCTTTCACATACAACATTGTCACACACAGACTTTCCTTGTCACACACACAGCACTCTCACACACAACTCTTTCACACACAGCTCTATCTATCACCCATAGTTCTTTCACATCATCTGTCTTCCACCATCTCCTATATCTTTCCCCATCCCATTTTCAGACCTGTTTTGAGCTTGTTGGAAGAAGTTGACATGTGGGGTTATCCGGTCCTTTAATTTTTAAGTGGCAAGAGTCACAAATGAGGGGTTCATCCTGATTGACATGACACTTTCAGCACGACACTTCATGGCGCCTCCAGGAGGTTGAAGAAGCCTGAAGAACCCGTGCAGCCGCGCCATTCTCCTGTCCAAGTTTCAGGCCTGGAAGCTCCTAGAAACACCACAATGGAATGCCAAAAAACCGCACAATGAACATGAATGAAGGGGCCCTGGCCCAGGAACAGCAACCACTTGCCCTGAAAGCGTCGCAATGCTGCCTGCCAGACGTGAAAGATCTTTCCAAAGCTAACCTGTGCTCCGGGAATCTGAGTGGCTCACCTCCGCGACTTCGGATGGTGGAGGAGGTGGAAAGGAGAGCATCAGGATGGAATTCGATGCCTCGCCATGTCGTGTCCACCAGGCATTCACAACCTGCACAGCTGCACAGCACGGGGGTCCACAATGTTCCACATGCTGAAACGGCGTGTGAACCACATGACTTCTGAAATGCAAACTTTGTTGACTTATCATGCCTGTCCATCATCGAAAACATCCAGGTGCTCCAGCTCTGCCCAAACCTCAGACCAGCGTCTGCTTCATTTGCCAAGAGCCATGGATCCTACAGATCACAAGAAACACACCTCCAACTCAGCTCAGCTATCACTTTTGCTCCCCGTAAGCCCACCTTTTTTTGGCAACTGAGACCTTTCACAAACTATGCAAGTAAACCCAGATTCTGATCTTGCTGCAGAGTACCCTTTGGCTTGGGGCTTGGGGTATGTTGCGTATGGATTGTATCAGGCACTTGGGTGCTTGTAGGGAACACCGCCCCATGTGAGTTAGCGTCGGTAGTTCCATTCTCGAATATGTGCTGAGTGACATCCTATTTTTTGCTCTTCCACCTCTATTTCGGTGGTGAAATTTCCTCATGGTTCTGAAGTTCCCATGTCCAACACCAGGTGGCCCGAACCACTGCAGGCCCTGCGGCTACAGCAGCATTGGCTGCAGCCGTGGCTGCAGCCGCAGCGGCACGCGCTGCCGAGCCTCTCTGTTTATGGCCATCGATGGGGAATATGATCAACCAGATCAACCAGTCGGTTTTGGAGGTGAGCCGCCATTGACAAACCAAGCTATATGGAGCCTGGCAACTTTCAAATAAACAAATCACGGGGACAATCGAAACCTGAAACCATTGTTTTTGCTCACGACGCCCCTACCGGCCCTGGGGAATATGACACTTTTTGCTGCGGTGTCGCTTTGCCCGTTAGTTAGAAGTATTGCCCATTAGTTAGAAGTATTGCCCGTTAGTTAGAAGTATTGCCCGTTAGTTAGAAGAACCGCCCGTTAGTTAGAAGTATTGCCCGTTAGTTAGAAGTAGTGCCCGTTCGTTAGAAGTATTGCCCGTTAGTTAGAAGTATTGCCCGTTAGTTAGAAGTATTGCTCGTTAGTTAGAAGTATTGCCCGTTAGTTAGAAGTATTGCCCGTTAGTTTGAACTTGTGCACGAAGGATAGTGTGTTCTTTGGGGAACTGGGTGGGGTGGGGGGGGTGGGGTGGCAAGGGGTACGCTGTAACATGCCAGACGCTCTTGATGCTACACTGCAACATGTCTCTTGTCTCTTGCCAGACGTTCTTGATGCTACGCTGCAACATGTCTCTTGTCACTTGCCAGACGTTCTCAATGCTACGCTGCAACATGCCTCTTGTCACTTGCCAGACGCTCTTGATGCTACGCTGCAACATGTCTCTCGTCTCTTGCCAGACGTTCTTGATGCTACGCTGCAACATGTCGCTCTTGATGCTACGCTGCAACGTGTCTCTTGTCTCTTGCCAGACGTTCTTGATGCTGCGCTGCAACATGTCTCTTGTCTCTTGCCAGACGCTCTTGGTGCTACGCTGCAACATGTCTCTTGTCTCTTGCCAGATGTTCTTGATGCTACGCTGCAGCATGTCTCTTGTCACTTGCCAGACGCTCTTGATGCTACGCTGCAACATGTCTCTTGGCTCTTGCCAGACGAAAATGTTTTCAGGTCAATCATGTCAAAATGGAATTTACGCGTAAAACGCGTAAACGGGGACACAAGACGCATGGCACGCAGTGCATTGACAAGAAATGGTCAGCCTTGAAACGGTATATCCCAAAGGAACTGTGTTCTAAGACGCCCAATGGACTGCTGAATGAAAAAATTGCCGAGTACGAGTATGTGTACAGTTTTGTCTGGCGATCCAATACACTTGGAAAGCACCAGCTCAAAGGCTTAGGAAAGATCGCACAAGACTTGGACTGCCTGAGCTGTTCTCCATGTCGCGCTTGTTACGAAACATTCCATTTTTTTGCGTTTAGGAATTCAAATTCATGATTAAACGCAATGGAAATACGACTTAACAGACACAAAACACTGTAAAACGCAGACCAAAATGAGCTACTGAACAAATGGGCAGACAAAGAAAACGCTGTGAGGGTCATGCGACACAGAAAAATCTGCGACTGAAAAGGTGAAAAAACAGCAGGGCCATTACAGGCGGCGTGACCTTGTTTTTACATCAAATGTAGGCTCTTTCGGTATAGATTGTCCCTTCTGGGTTCAACTGCGTGGATCATGGTCACATCAATTGGGCTTCAATGGCCTCAAGCCTTTGTCATCCCTGAACTTGTTGAGGCCGGGATATAGCTAGTGGGTATGGGTCAAAATCCATGGTTCTTATTTTTTTGAAATCCTTTCTTGGTTCACTATTGTGTTTCCTGAGGGTACATGCTTTTTGGCAGGGTTTCCATCATGTTCGAACCTTGTGGCTATAGGGTCATTTCTTTTTCTGAAGGGAACGACAGCACGTGGTGACCAATCAAGTAACAGTCGCAACGGTCGTAACGTCATTCGGCCCATCCCAAGTAATCGATCCAAGCGCCTGAGCTGACGCACTGCTGAAGGTATTGCGTGTCCTGACGACCGCAAGCTGATGTGCATCCCGCTAAGGTGAAGATACCAGGTAAATCAGTCTCCCTGAGGGACTAATCCATCCAGAGACGTATTAGATATATATATATATGTAATATATATGTATATATTTTACATATATATATATTACATATATACATACTACATATATATATATTACATATATATATATATATTACATATATATATATTACACATATATATATTACATATATATATATTACATATATATATATATATATTACATATATATATATTATATAGTACATACATACATATATATATATTATATATATATATTATATATATATATTTATATATCTTTGGGTTTGGAACCGGTGCAACCTGCATGACACGTCTCATTCCCCGCAGTCCGCGCCACTGCTCGGAGTGGAGCCGCCATTCACGGAATCTGCCAGGATCACCTTCATGGCGCTTCGCAGAGTGGATGAATGGATTATATGAAATACAACAATTAATTAGTGGTGAACTCATATGAATGGTTAATAATTGATGAGTGGTTAGTATGATGCTTCCTGAATTTTCCTTCTTGTCCTCGTACACAAAAAGGTCGAAATCTATCGGACCACAAAGAACCAATATCCCAACAGCCCACATCCACAGGCAGTCAAAATCCCCGAACCTCTGCGCCGAGGTGTTTGAGCAAAACCTGGCTGTCACAACTTGTCAGTAGCACCCTGGAAGATCAGCCGGTAAAAGGCAAGCTATTCAACTTGGCACCCCTCAGAGATTCTGATGAAGGCGTGATGAATCTTTCAATCATTTTCAATCAGCACGCAGTAACCAGTAGCTCCAGTATTCTTGGTGACATCTGATTGTACAATGCTGTGGGTAGGCAGCCAGAGCGACTTGCTATGAAATGCATTCCAAACAGCTGGGAGGACCCCCAATTGCCAGCTGAGCTTCCAGACTCCATGCAGCCCCGTGCCAGCAATGGGGTCCAAGATACATAGCACCTGCGGAAGGAGATGCTTTCGAGGCTTCCACCAGGCACTCTGGAGACATTTACGAACTTCAAGCTATCGATGCCACAGTCTTCAATGAAATGTCCAACTTTCTCAGAAGTTCATGCCGCTTGTGCAGTCAACATACTCCTCCAAGACAAACTTTGATTCATGCCGGAGTCACCTTATAGACAATTTCCTCTTCAATATTTATATATCTTGTTGGTGAAGCATGTCTAATCTCGTGACCTTCAAAAAACCGGAGGTATATATATATATATACAAATGAAAATAGCAAATAATTACTTCACTTGCATCAGCTTCTAGTGAAGGTTGATTTTGCAAGACATTCTTTTTGGAGAGCTTCAACAGCTGCCTTGGCACCTCACAGTTCATCGCAAGCTTCATGGTCTTCAGCAACTGCAAAGCAGTGGACCTGCTGCGACAAGTGAGCGGATTTTTGAATCAGGCAACGGGCATCATAAGTTGTCAAAACTGGATGGCAAAGCAATCCATGGGGAATGGAACCATGGAACCAACTGAAGAGACAGTCTACTTGAAAGCTCTGAAGGAAGCTTCATCGAAGATTATCATCTTTTAGGGATCAGTCATTCTGTCATCGTTGCACGTGTACCGAGAAAATGTCAATTCCAGACCCTCCTAAACTATATAATTACATCTAATTACCAGGTTTCGTTGAGGTGAATCAGTGAAGCTGTCCTTGGCAAAAGGCTCCAGGCATAGAGGGAGGCGACAGTGTCCTGAGATCCATTTCATCATCCCCTTCTTCTCGTTGTTTTTTTGTCTAATCTCAAACCTGGGACTTGAATCTCTGTGAGTTCTTACTTTTAGTATCTGTTCAAGTTCAAAAAACTTTCCTGAAGATGGTATTGCCGCTTTGAGGCTTTCCTCGCAGGGCAATTCAACCTGTCCCCCTTGGGAAGCTATGAATATCCGAAACCCTGGAAGTCTGCACGATTTGGGCTGGTCCCAACCATGGCCCCATCAGACCAGGTGAGCTCCCGGTTGAGCCATGCTCCGTCCTTCAACCGGAAGAGTTCAGCGGCCCGGGCAGCGTAAGTGCCCCATTCCTCCTGGCACAAAAAAAACGCTGGGGGTCCTCTGACGAGAAAGAGCACTGGAAAGTGAAGACTAGAAAAACACTGAAGCAAACTTGGGCAACAAAAATTTGACCCAACCAACAATCCCAAGTGTTTGTGATGAACCCAACTCTCTAGTTAAGTTGCCATTTTGATGGGAAGGAAACTAGCCCTGGCCCGAGTCCCTTTCAGTGAGTGGTAGGGCTATTTACAACCGAACGCTCGGGTGAACCTATCTAATGGCCATTCCCCCTTTCCTTTGCTTGCCTGGGGCAGCTGGCATGCGTTTCGCCGGCGTCTTTCGAAAGCAGCAGATGCTTGGAGATTTGGCCGAGGTGCTTTTGGTTGGCACTGATCGCACCATGCTTTCCACATCGAGGGTTCCAAACGGTATCTTCACTGTTTACCAAGCCTTGGTTTGTGAGATCAATCCTGTTTTTCTTTGTTCCCGAGAGCGTCTGAGCGCAGGGTTCTTCCAATAGTGGGGGTCTGTAAAACATCTTCTCATCTTCACATCTCATCTTCACATCCTCTCATCTTCACATCTCATCTTCACATCCTCTCATCTTCATACATCCTCTCATCTTCACATCTGCTCATCTTCACACCTTCCCATCTTCACATCTGCTCATCTTCACACATCTTCACATCTTCTCATCTTCACACCTGCTCATCTTCACATCTGCTCATCTTCACATCTGCTCATCTTCACATCTGCTCATCTTCACATCTGCTCATCTTCACATCTGCTCATCTTCACATCTGCTCATCTTCACATCTGCTCATCTTCACATCTGCTCATCTTCACATCTGTTCATCTTCACATCTGCTCATCTTCACATCTGCTCATCTTCACATCTGCTCATCTTCACATCTGCTCATCTTCACACCTTCCCATCTTCTCATCTTCACATCTGCTCATCTTCACATCTGCTCATCTTCACACCTGCTCACCTTCTCTCTCATGCCTTCTTTTTATCTTTCTCTCTTAAGGCCGAGGGTGGTGCCGGCGGCGAGTCACGAAACGTCAACCCTTTCGCACGAAATGAGGGTCGATCGGCAAAAACTGAGGTAAAATTGCGATTTGACGTGTGCTAAAGCAACCCTTTCGCACGAAATGAGGGTCGATCGGCAAAAACTGAGGTAAAATTGCGATTTGACGTGTGCTAAAGCAACCCTTTCGCACGAAATGAGGGTCGATCGGCAAAAACTGAGGTAAAACTGCGATTTGACTTGTCCTGGAGCAACCCTTTCGCGCGAAATGAGGGTCGAGCGGCAAAAACTGAGGTAAAAGTGCGATTTTACTTGTCCTGGAGCAACCCTTTCGCGCGAAATGAGGGTCGATCGGCAAAAACTGAGGTAAAAGTGCGATTTTACTTGTGCCGTTCTTGTCTGTGTGTAAAAGCGCCTGTGTGTAAAAAGCGTCTGTGTGTAAAAGTCTCTGTGTGTAAAAGCGTCTGTGTGTAAAAGCGTCTGTGTGTCAAAGTGTCTGTGTGTAAAAGCGTCTGTGTGTAAAAGTGTTTGTGTGTAAAAGTGTTTGTGTTCAAGTGTTTCTGTGTAAAAGCCTCTGTGTGTAAATGTGTTTGTGTGTGAAAGCGTTTGCGTGTAAAAAGCGTCTGTGTGTAGAGGTTGTCTGTGTGTAAAAGCGTCTGTGTGTCAAAGCGTTTGTATGTAAAAGCTTCTGTGTGTAAAAGTGTTTGTGTAAAAGTGTTTGTGTAAAAGTGTCTGTGTAAAAGCTACTGTGTGTAAAAGCTTCTCACTATTTGGTCTTGATACTCCTCTTCTCGACTGCCTATAACACATCTTTCATACATCGTTTCTAAAATTGCGTCTCCATACTAACAAGAGAAGACCCTGCTCCTCTACGCTCTCGGGCCATCCGTCGTCTAGTTTGGACTCTGAATCGACAGTGATTCCATTTGAGCCATCAGAAGGATTTTCTTGTACCATCAAAGAAGTCTGTGCCGGAATGGGAGGGATTGGGCTGGGATGTGCTCTGGCGGACGGCCTTGTGCTGGCCTCACTGGATCATTCTTCCATAGCCTGCAAGCGCTTGGAGCTCAACCAGCACGGCAAGGTTCTTTGCAGAGATCTATGTGATGATCAAGCCAAAGGAGAACTACACGTGCGGGGGGACGTGCTTCCACACTTGTGGCAGGATTTCCCTGCCAATCGCACAGCGTTCAAGGACGGCAATTAGGCTCATTTGATCCACGGCATCAACTCCTGACACAAGTTTTGCGCACTGCCTATTTGCACGTGGTCCAATGCCTTCTTTTAGAATGCACTCCACAAAGCACAGCATGATGCAGGGTTCGCAAAGAGTTGGAAGCTCTAGCCAACATCATGGGCTGGTCTATCCATGAGACTACATTGGCTTTGACTCATCAATGGCCTTGTCGTCGCCACAGGTGGTGGGTTCTCATGTGCCCTTCGTCTTGGGCTTCTTCTACTTTGACGAAGTGGCCAATTGCAGATGGATTTCAAACATTGAGCTCTATTCTTCCTGGATGGGGAAGCTGGAGCCTTGATCACGAGACTCAGCTGCAGCTGCCCACAAAAGAGCTCAAGTACTATGCTGATCCAGCATATGGACATGACCAACGATTGATGGGCATGAACGGCGTGGCAGCCACCTTTTTGCACAGCTATGGCTCGGCATTCTCGCATTGTCCTTGCGGATGCCGAGATTACCCTTTTTCCGAGGCAACATTGAGGGAAAAGGGGCTGCGAGGTAGCTTTGTTGTCTCAAGATTGCATGGACAACCGAGATATCTTAATCGTGTTGAGCTATTTGCACTTCATGGAGTTCCATTGACGGTATCACATCTTCCTGATCTTCGGGCAGCTCTGTGTCTCATTGGTCAACCAGCCTCACCGCTTCAAGCTCTCTAGGTTTTCTCACATCTATGCTCTCTTGCTGCTGGGCATGATCTTCTATGCGCACGACCAACCGCTTTGGCAGCCTTGGAACGTGTCAAACGACAAATGATCCGTGACCATTTCCAATTGTTCAAGCACACAAACAACAATCCCCGACACCTCCATGTGAATTTGCCAGAAGGTGCTCATTTGACTTCCGGTGCAACCACGGTGACGCAACTGCTTCGTGCAGAGGCCATCAACCTGGTGCATGGCGAGATGATGCACATTTGCGATGGACTTCGACCATTACCAGAGGATCAAATCTTGCTGGAACAAGGAGCCTATGGCCCGTACAACATGCAGATCACCCAGGGCATCGACCTTGAAGATCCTTTTGGGCAATTTGCGATCGTTTTTGAGGCCGCAGATGACACACACACACACACACATGTGGCAATACTCCGGCCGGGATCCTTTTTGTTTCAAGCAGTTCAACAGTGCGAGGTCGACGGAGTATACATAACTTTGAAGATGAGCATGGCAAGTATTATGGACTTGACTATCGAGTCTGGGGCAACTTGAGTCTTCAGGCGTTCCCCGCTCCCATCACATCCGCTTCGCCTATGGCATTTGGACTTTTGCCTGTGGATGCGACAGGACTCACTGATGTGACGGTATGGCATGCCATGTCCAGCATTTGCCGACAGACATTTGGCCCCTACGATGAGCCGCCTCTGATGATTCCTCCATCACTGGCAAGTGCTCTTCTCACTGGGACAGCAACTGGATTTCAATGCGATGGACTTGGACAACTGTTCCGTGAGAGTGATGGCAGTATCTACTGCATTTTCACGACCAAGAACCATTGGGCGCTTCTTTGTGGACTTGTGGAGGATCAAAAGTTGACATTGGCTTATCTTGATGGACCCCGGGGTCACATCTTGTCTGAGTCGAACCAGCTCTGGCTCGAGCTACAGATGCCATCAAAGTTCTGGGCGCTTCAGCCGTTGCAGAGGCAATGCAGAGCACAAACCCATGGGCATCCCTGAAAAGACTGGCATCCAGACCTAGCACTCGCTTCCGATGGGTTCAGGAATCAGAATTGAAGTCACACATTGCCCAGCAGGCCAGCAAGAAACATGGTGCGCATGTACCAAAGGCGAAGCAGAAAAAGCAACAGCAATCAAAGGCCAAACAGGTCACACAGATTGATCCATCTACGTTGCGTCTCTTGCCTGATACCTTCACTGATGCTGATGGAGATGAGATTCCTCAAATCTCTTTCGAAGAGGTGGGGCAGGATGCTACTGGATGAGCCTTTTGCACATACCAAGAGGCCAAACCTTTCATTGATGCAGCTGAGACCATCAGCACCACGACCCTTGGTTTGCTGATCAATGCAGAGATCCCTATGGACTTTTGGGGGGAGGCTGCCATCACCCGCTTCTGCTTTCCAGCTCTTTGCACAGCTACAGATGAGCCACTGTTGCTCCATGGTTCTTTGCTGGCTCTCAGCGATGGCTCCATTCAACGAAAGGAGCGGCAATCTCCCAAGTTGGAGGTCATGGACACGGAGATCTTGAAAGTTCAGATGTTCCAGGATGAGATCTCACTGCCATGGAAACAGATCATTGCAGGTCCAGTCAAAGCTCTTTTGCGATTGGTGCCACAACTGCGTCTTTGTCAAGGCCAACGCGGCAAGGATTGCTCTTTTTACCATGCTCCAGTTGGTGAAACGCTTCAAGGTGTCATCATGGAGCTTTGGGCCCGCAGCTTCCACAACCAGCAGGGCAAGAACACCAAAGCTGAAACTGCGCACTACTTCCAAGTGATGATCCGAGTACCTCACATGGCTTTGGACTTTTTGCTGCGTTCAGGTACTCGTGGTGTCTACATTGAGCCACGATCCTCAAGTACCAAGAGCCCCCATGAGGACTATTGACTAGTGTGTCATTTGGCTAGCTGGTCATGACCGAGACCAAGCACTCCACAAGCTCCGCACTTGCACTCATGGGATTGCCATTGCGCGACTTCATCAACGCTATGGCATCAGAGTGGCCAAGACCTTCGAGAAGAAGTCAGATGAAGAACTTCGACCTGATGATGAATTTGTGGATGTCAACGTTCGCCAAATGGTGAAGCTTCTTGAAGCGTGGAAGTGGACTGCAAAACCTCTCCAACCTGCGAAGGGCAATCTACAAGGGCAAGCGTGGACGGTGGGGGCTTCAGAACCACCTCCCAACAAGGTCATGCCAGGTTTTGGCCATGATGTCCTCATCACCCTGCAGAAGTAGATGACACCACCGGCAGTGCAACAACCACTGGTTGCATCCATCAGAACCAGGTGCTTCCTGAAAGAAGGCCAACCTGAAGCCCCTAGCTCATCAAACCAAGATCCTTGGTTTCATGGCCCAGATCCGTGGTCTTCATCGCAGAAATCGTCTCCGGCATCAACTTCTGCAGCTCCTTCCGCCGCTTCCAGATTTGCCCAAATTCAAGGCACAATTTGTGATGAGATTCAGAAGCAAGTTCAACAGGCACCACCAGGACTTGCTCCACCAGATGATGTCAAGCGCTTGGAAGTCAACATTGCGGAGCTTCAAGCACAAGGAACCCAGTTTCAAAAATGGTTCCATGAGGCAGGGCAGCGCATGAGCAACACCGAGACACAACTTGGACAGCTGCGACAGGTTGTGGAACATCAGGGGCAAGCAGTGTCAGATCAAATTGCTGAAATTCAGCAGGAGGTGGACAACAAGACTCAGATCTTGCAGTACACACTGCAAGGTTCAGTTGCCGCTATGTCCAATGACCATTCCAATACATTGGAGCACAAGTTGACCTCACAGTTTGACAGATTTGAGGCCATGCTGGCCAAGAAGTCGCGCTGTGAATGACTAGGGCAGCCACGTTGTCAGTGTGCCACAACTGGCAAGCGTGGAATCAACAAGTGGCACTTTGCGTTCCTATATGGCTCTTCATGCCTTGGGTGTGGGATGATGGGCTTCAACCTTGCCATGATGACTTCACGTCACGTTGCTCTTTTGCTTCATCAGATGTTTCATCTTGCGATGATGTTCCTTTAGCTTCTTCTGCTTTTCGCTTTGGAGAAGCTGACAATCCTGGTCCAATGGACAGCTACGATGATGAGGAGGGGATGCCTCCTCTTGCCTCCTCGCGTGAGGATAGGATGTTCCAATGTTTGCGGCCTACGTGGCAAAGAAAGTATGGCCCTGCAACTTGGTAGTGGCATTTGGTGTTTTTCTGAGACCCATCTCACCACAGTGCTCCAGCGCACGGTGGCGGCCACTTTGTCTGGACTTGGACGACAGCTGCATCGTCAAGTGAGAGCGCATTTTGGTGCCCCGGTGGACTTTCGTAGTAACTCCATTCAAGCTGGCACTTGGGGTGGAGTTGGCATCCTCAGTGACCGCCCTTCAAGGGAAATCACGCTTTCCTGGAAGAATGGGGAACGCTCATCCGGGAGATTGATGGTTCCAAGGCGCCTTGTCAAAAACATGCCATTTTTGGTGGCGGCGTGCTATGGTTTTCCACTTGGCCTGATAGCAAGCGATTGACCAATCAACTTTTGGCTACTCTGTCGCAAGACTTGGTGGTGGGTGGTGCTGGACCACGAATCATAGCGGGGGACTTCAACAGCACTAGCCAGCAACTGGATGAATTCAAACTGTGGGAAAGCTACGGTTGGATTGAAGTACAGCAACATGCTCAACATTGCTGGCAACAACCTATTGTCCCTACATGCAAGGGCTCCACAGTCATTGACATGATGTGGATGTCACCTGAAGCAGCCAGAATGTGCGGCTATGTTGGACACACCAGTGTGTTCCCTGACCATGTCACCATCTTTGCGGACTGTGCTGTTCCTGAGAAGGTCACGGCATCTTGACTTGGCCCAGACCTACCTCGATTCAATGGGACAAGATCAACCAAGAGACCTGGCACTATAACTTGGACAGGTCTCCAGCGCCTGATGAGGTCACCAGCTCTTCAACTTAATTCTTCACTGGGAAAATGCACTGGATGGAAGTGTACAAGATCAGCCTGGTGGTCATCTACCACACACTTTTAGAGGGCGTGCCAAGGGCACTCAACCAATGAAGGCTTCCTTGGCATCACCGGTGTCGAAGCCCTCACGACAAGGTGAAGTGCAGCTACGATCAGACCTGGTCTCCACACAAGTCCAGCTCTGGTTCAAGCAGTTGCGAAGGCTTCAGAGCTACAAACATGCGGCAGTTGCCAACAAGCAGACGCTGGACGCGGAGGTCTACAGGCTTAGCTTGTGGGCTGCCATCAAGAAAGGACGTGGTTTCGACGGATTTTTCAACGAATGTGCCTACGGAGGAGACTTCGCTCCCCTTCAGCTCCGGAGATTTTCCATTGGCACCTCCTGATGGCTCCACTGCAGAGCAAATCTTTTTGGATTTCAAGCAGAACTTTGAAGCCTTTAAACAGTGGCATTGTCGACAACGTCGAAAGCTGCTGCAACTGAAGTACGACCAAAGCTGCCACAGACTTTTTCATGAGCTGCGTCCGCCCAAGCGTGACCAACTGGACCTTCTTTGGCACAACAAAGACTACACGATCTTGGTGGTAGACCAGGCCACACACCAGATTCATGTTGATCAACCAGTGAACGACCTGACTGGATGTGTACGGTTTGTCAGCAACATGCAGGTTGAAGTTGAGACTGCGGATGGGGACGTGCTTGGACTTCATGCACTTTGTCATCATGTTGAACCAGGCGATTTGTTACAATGCCACCACTACTTCTCTGAGGTGACCCAAGTGCATCAAGCCTTGATTGACCTTTGGAAGCCACGATGGCAGAAGGCCAGCATGGTTGGAACAGAACACTGCAATCGAATCATGGGGTTCATTCACGCTTACATGCCACGATTGCAATTCCCAGAACTTGATTTTTTCACTTCAGAGATGGAAGACAGCATTGAATCATTTTCCAGTCAGGCCTGCCAGAGGTGTTGATGGCATTGACGTGGCGGACCTGAAACACCTGTCTGACAACGTCACTTCCAACCTGTTGAATTTCCTTGCGCAGATCAATGGATCTGAGAAGCCATGGCCTGCTCAATTGCTCTATGGGACAGTGATCAGCTTGGCCAAACAGGATGAAGCTCATTTGCCCAACCACTTTAGACCAGTGGTCATCTTAGGAACAGTGTATCGAACATGGTCCAGGATGAATGCTCTCCCGCTTTTGAGAATTTTCGGGCAGATCCTTCCATCATGTGCACATGGGTTTTTGCCTGGCCATGAATGCGCACAAGTTTGGTTGCAGCTACAGGGCTTCATAGAAGTGTGTTTACAGCAAGGCATCGAATTTTCTGGATTCAGCACTGACATTGAGAAATCTTTCAACAACGTGGGACGCGACTCCTTGATGGCGCTTGCAGTGCACATTGGCATCAGCGACTCGCTTTTGAAACCATGGAGGGCGTTCCTGGATGAGTTTGTCAGATCTTTTCAGATACAGACTGCCTTGAGTCAGCCTGAACGCAGTACGCAAGGACTGCCAGAGGGCTGTTCACTTTCTGTGGCCGGCATGGTGCTCATTGATTGGGCATTTCATGTCTACATGGCGGCCTTGGCACCTTCAGTTCATGCTTTTACCTATGTTGACAACGTTTCGGAAGCCGGACATGAAGTGATGAATGTGGTCTAAGCCTTTTTCTCTACCATTTGCTTCTTTCAACTTTGGGGATTGCTGTTGGACCTCGGGAAAACCTATTTCTGGAGTACCTCTCCATTTTCCAGGGCCATCTTGCGAATCTCGGGGTTGACTTTGCAGTGTGACGCATTGGGGTTGGGCGGCAGCATGACATATGATACGGCGCGCAGAAATCGGCAGTTGCGCCACAGGGAGGACAAGCTCCTTGACAAATGGGACAGGCTCAAGCGAAGCCCTGGTCCACTCTATCAGAAGCACATGGTCCTTCCGATGGCTTTTTGGTTTTCAGCCCTTTACGGCGCTGCCTCTTGCCCTCTTGCAGATACCTATCTACATCAACTACGACAAGCAGCAAACAAGGCTCTTCGCTGCAAACATGCAGGAACCAATGCCTTGTTACGCTTCTCTTTGAGCGACAAGATGGACGCAGACCCAGGTTTTTTCCACTTGGTTTCAGTTATTCAGACTTTTCGAAAAGTTTGTGGGCGTTCTCCTCGAGTTTTGGATTGCTGGCGCCTGTAGCAATCATCTTTTGATGGTCGCATTACCCATGGTCCATTTGGTATGCTTTTGGAGGTGTTGAACAAGGTGGGATGGAGAGTTGGCATTCCTCCAATGGTGATAGATCGAAATGGGCATCCACACGACTTGCTTTTGACTCCATGGATGCTCCTAAGACATTTGCTGGAAGATGCGTGGCTTTGCTATGTTGGCAGTGCATTGACTTGCTCTTCAATGAGCTCATTGTCTGGCATTGATGGCTATGTGGTGGAATGGGGCAATTCCACTCTGACCTCGTTAGAGCGTTCACTGCAGTCGGCTTTGCAATCAGGAGCCTTCATGGATGCATGGACTCAAGGCAAGTTTGATGTCACAAAAAACAAAATTTCTAACCAATGTCACTGTCCCCAAACTCAAGAACATGTGTTGGTTTGCCCGAAACATAGGGACTCAAGGGATCAGTTTTTTCTCACCAAAGAGCTTGATCAACTGCCGCGGCATCTTGCTTTGCATCTTCTTTGCCAAAGACCGCTGTGGATTGATGATCTTCGAGCCTGCTTCCTTGGCCTGCCTGACAACACTGAAGATTTTGTTTCTGCCCCTTCTGGTTCTGGCACCCAACATCTTTTTACAGATGGAAGCCATACTGCTGATGGTCGTTTTGAGACAAGACGGGCAGCATGCATGGGGGTTGCACAATGCCACCAGCCACGGACCCATTGGCTCAGGGCACTTAGCAGGCCTGCCACGAACCATTGCTCGAGCAGAGCTTACGGCAGTCATTGCGCCTATTCGATGGTCTTTGCTTTGGAGGGTCAGAGTGCACATTTGGCTGGATGCACTTGAGATCCAAAAAGGTTTGCAACTACGACTGGATGGATACTGCACTTTGCTGGATGAACGTATCGCTGACCTTTGACTCATCGTGGGTGCTCTCCTGGCGCGAGGGGCAGTCAAACCGGTCGCAGCCACATGGATCCCCTCCCATCTTGACCTGGCGAAATGTGAATCTCCGTTTGAGGAATGGATTGCCACCCGTAATGGCATTGCAGGTTCACTGGCAGTTTGTTGCAGTGGCTGTTGGCGTGTCAGAAGAAGTGGGATGAGAGACATATCAGCCTGCTGCAGAAGCTCCGGAAGTTTTACTTTGCCATGTTTGAACGAGACAAAGCCTCAAAACGTTCTGCTGCGAGCATTCTGTTTGTACAGTTTTCTTGATACTCTTTCAACTGCTATGGATCCTGAACACTTTGTACAAAACTTAGGATACCCAGTTGAGTTTCTGCAATCTTTGTTTGAATGGCTTGGAGCGCATGAGATCCACGATCAAGTTGCTGTTCCTGTTAGTTTTCTTGAGATCACTTGTGGTTTTGAAGATTGCTCCGGTGCAGTTCCCTTTTCGAAATCCCGCGGCTGGGAACTGGACACTCATGGATCGCAGGTCTCTATTCGTAAGGCCCACATTGACTCATTTTTATGGAGCCATTCACAAGGTGTTTCGGTATCTTTGCCGGCACTGGTGTGAAGGCACTCCAATGTGGAATCTCAACAGATCGCTTGGAGTGCCCATTCCTTTAGGCATTTGCTTACGGCTGGCGCCAGACGTTCTGGCAATTGTTGCAAGTGTACGTGAAAGCCTGAGCATTTTCACTCGAGGCCAATCCGCTCCAGAGATTTGGCCAGAGTGGCTTAGACCTGACCTGTCTTCTGCGGCACAGACGCTGCCGTGCCCAGACATGGAAAGGTGTCCGAGCTATAGCAGCTACAAGTATGGGAAAGAAACAACTGAAACAACTGGGAGCTGATTTCACGGCCACCCACACTGAAGGTCACTGACCTCACTGGAAGCTTCTCCCAAGCGCCATCGCTGCCGTAGCCCATCCATGTAAGCCTGCCATTTCGCTCGTAAACCAAAATGTCGATTGGTTGAGATAATGTTGAGATACTGTTGAGATGATTGATGATTGAATTTACCACGAAAAACCATTTATTCTTACCATGCTTCATAAATGCATTGGAATCCTGCAGCACCCGAGCAATATCGAGCAATCAAGCTTGGCCAAATCGCAGCATATTCCAAGGTCGCAGGATGGCTTTACTATTCTCCTCTTATTCACCATGATTTACCCACTGGCAGTCCGCAAAGGAAAATCTTGAACTCGGGAGAGAGAGGGGGAGATGGCCACCTGAAATCAGTATAAAATAAAGGTTTTCACTTGATAGTTGGTTAGATTGTCAAATGCTAAATCCCCATGAATCCCTTAAAAAAAATCATTCAAAATCCAACTTTGACCAATTGTTACTAGTACAAAAATGCTGCCATCTTAGTTGCCTCAGGAGGTAGATTTTGCGGCAGCTCTTGCACTGCGCTGCATAGGACCTGCTAGGCCGGCGTTGGGAATGCTTCCAAGATGTCGTTTCGGAGACAAATATCACTGCAAATCCATAAAATTCAGTCATGTCTGCGGAGGTGACACTATTGGCTTGTTCACTCATTGAATCATTGTATCCTGGAACATCCACTGTGGTGTGACAGGGCCCACCTCAAATAGCTCCAGTGCTGCGGTGACTAAGCTGGCCTGGAGTTGCTGGGACCACATATATTCGGCCTTGATTTCTGGATGTATGATGTAATGATTGTAATGAGCCTGAAATGCTACAGAAAAAACATCGATCACCTGCAGTTTCGCAGCTTCGACACCGAGGACTCAACGTCTTCTCCTTGAAGACCTTGGCATGGCGATGGCATGGCTGAACCTTTGAAGATTTGCGGATGTTTTGTTTGGAAAACCATAAGTTTCCACAGCTCCTGGCGGAGGTCGGCCAACTGAACCTCAGTGGCGTTGCTGACCCAAAGCCTTACGTGGTGATATGAACGATATGATGTGGAGGTTTCCAATTTCCATTTTGTTGCAACAGGCTTGCCCTCTGTGAAAAATCAAGCAAGGCCAGGTATAGAGTCAGATTACTGCGATTATAGAGCTGATTGGTATTTGAACCCATCTGCTGAATATCAGTCACTTGGGACTACCAGTAGTACCGCACAAGGCGGTGGCGGAAGTTTCAAAAATTGGAAACCTATAGGAGAGATTGGTTGTTGTGAATCAGGGATGGCAGAGCGAATCCACTGATGGACCGAAAGGTGCTTGAGGTCTCCTCTCTTTCTCTCTCTTTCTCTCTCTTTCTCTGACTATCTACCTACTTACCTACCTATCTACCTATCTATCTATCTATCTTTCTTATCTATCTATCTATCTATCTAATCTATCTAATCTATCTAATCTATCTAATCTATCTAATCTATCTAATCTATCTAATCTATCTAATCTATCTAATCTATCTAATCTATCTAATCTATCTAATCTATCTAAACTATCTAAACTATCTAATCTATCTAATCTATCTAATCTATCTAATCTATCTAATCTATCTAATCTATCTAATCTATCTAATCTATCTAATCTATCTAATCTATCTAATCTTCTAATCTATCTAATCTATCTAATCTATCTAATCTATCTAATCTATCTAATCTATCTAATCTATCTAATCTATCTAATCTATCTAATCTATCTAATCTATCTAATCTATCTAATCTATCTAATCTATCTAATCTATCTAATCTATCTGATCTATCTGATCTATCTAATCTATCTAATCTATCTAATCTATCTAATCTATCTAATCTATCTAATCTATCTAATCTATCTAATCTATCTAATCTATCTAATCTATCTATCTATCTATCTAATCTATCTAATCTATCTATCTAATCTATCTAATCTATCTAATCTATCTAATCTTGGCTAAGCTGAAGAGCAATGCTCTGATGGATCCAAAAACCAGCCCAGGTACGGTACGGTGGGTGCCCTGTTTGCCCCTCCGGGGGGTGTGAAAAGGTACGGTCATTTGGTGCGACTGAAAGGTGCGACTGTTTTTTGGTACGGTTATTTGGTGCGACTGAAAGGTGCGACTGCTTTTTGGTACGGTCCTTTGGTGCGACTGAAAGGTGCGACTGTTTTTTGGTACGGTCATTTGGTGCGACTGAAAGGTGCGACTGTTTTTTTGGTACGGTCATTTGGTGCGACTGAAAGGTGCGACTGTTTTTGGTACGGTCATTTGGTGCGACTGAAAGGTGCGACTGTTTTTTGGTACGGTCATTTGATGCGACTGAAAGGTGCGACTGTTTTTTGGTACGGTCATTTGGTGCGACTGAAAGGTACGACGGTTTTTTGGTATGGTCATTTGGTGCGACTGAAAGGTGCGACGGTTTTCTGGTACGGTCATTTGGTGCGACTGAAAGGTGCGACTGTTTTTTGGTACGGTCATTTGGTGCGACTGAAAGGTGCGACTGTTTTTTGGTACGGTCATTTGCTGCGGATCCATGGCGAATCTCGGTCCATAGCAACGGATCCTTCCCAAGTAGCGAGGTCCGTTGCTATGGACCGATATTCACCCAAGATCCGTTGCTACCGGACCGATATTCACCCAAGATCCGTTGCTACGGACCGATATTCACCCAAGATCCGTTGCTATGGACCGATATTCACCCAAGATCCGTTGCTATGGACCGATATTCGCCCAAGATCCGTTGCTACGGACCGATATTCACCCAAGATCCGTTGCTATGGACCGATATTCACCCAAGATCCGTTGCTATGGACCGATATTCGCCCAAGATCCGTTGCTACGGACCGATATTCACCCAAGATCCGTTGCTATGGACCGATACTCACCCAAGATCCGTTGCTATGGACCGATACTCACCCAAGATCCGTTGCTATACCCAAGATCAGTTGCTATGGACCGATATTCACCCAAGATCCGTTGCTACGGACCGATATTCTCCAGGGATCCGTTCTTATGGTCTGACATTTGCCATAGATCCGTAGCAGTGACCGTATCAAAAAGCATTCGCACGTTTCAACGGTACTAACTGACCGTACCAAAAAGTACTCGCACCTTTCAACCGTACCAACTGACCGTACCAAAAAACACTCGCACCTTTCAACCGTACCAAATGACAGTACCATATTAGCAACTGATATTCAATGAAATCTGCTGCAAATCATCGAATATCAGTTGCTAATATGGTACTGTCATTTGGTACGGTTGAAAGGTGCGAGTGTTTTTTGGTACGGTCAGTTGGTACGGTTGAAAGGTGCGAGTGCTTTTTGGTACGGTCATTGTTGCAGATCTATGGCAAATATCGGTCCGTCGCAACGGATCTTGGGTGAATATCGGTCCATAGCAACGGATCTTGGGTGAATATCGGTCCATAGCAACGGATCTTGGGTGAATATCGGTCCATAGCAACGAATCTTGGGTGAATATCGGTCCGTAGCAACAGATCTTGGGCGAATATCGGTCCATAGCAACGGATCTAGGGCGAATATCGGTCCATAACGGATCTTGGGTGAATATCGGTCCATATAGCAACGGATCTTGGGCGAATATCGGTCCATAGCAACGGATCTTGGGTGAATATCGGTCCATAGCAACGGATCTTGGGTGAATATCGGTCCGTAGCAACGGATCTTGGGCGAATATCGGTCCATAGCAACGGATCTTGGGCGAATATCGGTCCATAGCAACGGATCTTGGGTGAATATGATCTTGGGTGAATATCGGTCCATATAGCAACGGATCTTGGGTGAATACCCGGTCCATAGCAACGGATCGTGGGTGAATATTGATCTATAGCAACGGATCTCGCTACTTGGCCAGGGATCCGCACCAAATGACCGTACCAAAAAACAGTCGCACCTTTCAGTCGCACCAAATGACCGTACCAGAAAACCGTCGCACCTTTCAGTCGCACCAAATGACCATACCAAAAAACCGTCGTACCTTTCAGTCGCACCAAATGACCGTACCAAAAAACAGTCGCACCTTTCAGTCGCACCAAATGACCGTACCAAAAAACAGTCGCACCTTTCAGTCGCACCAAATGACCGTACCAAAAAACAGTCGCACCTTTCAGTCGCACCAAATGACCGTACCAAAAAACAGTCGCACCTTTCAGTCGCACCAAATGACCGTACCAAAAAACAGTCGCACCTTTCAGTCGCACCAAATAACCGTACCAAAAAACAGTCGCACCTTTCAGTCGCACCAAATGACCGTACCAAAAAACATCGCACCAAACCACCGCACCGAAACACCGTACCAAAAAACACCCCACCGAAGGCGTACCCAAGGGGTACCCCGTACCCACGGCGAAGGGCTATCAGAAACCCCTGTTTCATTGCTCTGGAACTTAGCTAAATCTAATCTATCTAATCTATCTATCTATCTACCTATCTATCTATCTATCTATCTAATCTATCTATCTATCTATATCTGTCTATCCATCTATCCATCTTTCTAT
>CAMXCT020000258.1:904853-907353 GCA_947184155.2 Cladocopium goreaui | reverse complement strand
GATCTCAACACGTTGGATCCAAAACCAACCACCGACACACTATATGAACCAACAAACGTGGTTTGCCGTATTGGATAAATTCATGACCTCTCTTGAACCAAACAGCAGACCCGTTGTTCAACATCAATTAGCCTCCTGAACCCATACGAGACCTTGGCAATTGTGGGATGTGACCATCGAGAGATACCCAACACGGTGGTTCAGCCGTCCAAAATATGATCCCCATGGGATGCAAAGGACTGCAACAAAGCACGAGATGTCGTCATTTTGAAGGTCATCCCAGTGAAACGCCCCGTCGCCTTTAAGGGATGAATCAAAGCTGATCGCACTTGATCTATGGACACCACTTGGAGTCGGAACCTCCAAATCCCATTCCGCATTTTCACATAGTTTATCTGATCATAAATTGGGTCCGATCACATTTAAGACACAGATTTTGATCCGAAAACCAGGCGACTCGCACGTCTCCCTCTTCCGTCGCACCAGCAGCGCCGCGAAGCGACGGAAGAGGGGGCCGTGCTGAGCTCCTCAGTCCAGGGCTTGTGAGTTCGTCACCCAAAGCTATATACATAATATCTACACATCAGTATCTCAACATCTCAACATTTGTCTATCTGTCTATCTATCTAAATACATCTATTTACATATCTAGTTGCATATCTATTTACATACCCATTTACACATATCCATCTATCTCTCTCTCTCTATAGATATCTAGAATTATCGATATGTTTAACTGTTTATCTACAGTGTGCCCACGAACCGACACGAATCGACAGACACGAACCAGAACGAAACGCGGGGTCATGGAACCGGTGAATGAAGACGAACCACAGGAACCGAACCGCAAAGCTGTTCGGCAGTGCTAATTTTCCGTAACCCCCGGGAAGCTATGTTTGGCCCCGAGAGTGCTTCTTGGGGGGTTACGGGTTCGGACTTTTGAGTACTAGATTGGTATGTTTTATGATGGTATTTTCTAAATCTTTCTATTACAACAGAGAATTTCGAGGCCAAAGCTGTTCGGCTGTACTCATTTTCCGTAACCCCCGGAAAGCCATGTTTGACCCCAAAAGTGCTTCTTGCGGGGTTACGGGACCGTAATGTTGAGTATACTACATGGGTATGGGGGATTACGGTATTTGCTAAATCTTTCTATTACAGTTACAACAGAGAATTTTGAAGCCAAAGCTGCTCGGCGGTACTAATTTTCCGAACCCCCCGTCTAAGCAGTCTTGAGGGCCAATGTTGCTTTCAGAAAGTTACGAACGCCAACGCATATAGTTTGAATGCTGCTATAAACATTGCCGCATACACTTATTTTCGAACCGATGCGAATCGATGCGAACCACGGGAACCCTGTAGCTATTTAGTTTTCAACTGTTGCTTTGAAACTATGAAACTTCTTGGGTTTTCATGGTTGATACTGTAGGTTACCGCATTTTGAAATACATTGGATCTTCCAACTTCGACAGCCATCATGCAAAAGTCACCAGCATGAACTTCTAGATGTTGACTGAACAAAAAACGGCTCCTTGATCACTGCATCACTGCACCGCGCCTAGGCTCTGGCGGTAGCGCTCAAAACGTTCGCTGGAGCTCTTGGTTTGGTGGGAGAAGTCCTGCAAAGCCATGCGAGCAATGCACCCTGCCACGGGGCATCAACCCAAGTGAACACCTAGAGATGCCAAGCTGATCCACGAGGCATCCTCTTTGGGCCCCATGATCCATGATGAACCGGCTGTGCCGGTGGGCAGCTCCCAATCAGCTGTCCTTGCTGTTCTTGAAACAGGTTTTCACAGTTTGTATTCCTTATCTGCACTGGTTGAAGTAATCACCTAAATCCATATCTTGGATAAATCACCGCCGGTTTCTCCAAAAAGTTTTCTCACCTGTCCTCGGCTTTGGCTTCCTGTACAGCGGCTTTGGGAAGCTCTTCACCTGTCATTCCCATGAAGTCACCAAGCTTTACCCATGGTGCCTCAACCGAGGCGAAAGCGCGTGCCTGCAACTTCCTCTTCTTCGACAGCAAAGGCACTGCAAACTTTGCCCTGAGCCACTTGAGCAGTTGAGGTGATTTGAGCTACAAAAAACGGGGATTACAAGCAGCTAACTCAACCCAAAGTGGGTCACCTCCAACCAAAAGGAGGATTAGATTCAACCAAAAGCATGGGGGTGTAGGAACCGAGCATGGTGATTTTCACCAGCCAAAATAGTGACTACAGGAAACAGGTGTTTGTCCGAAAGGTGTTTGGAATCCCAATGGAAGTCACCGACGACTGTGCGATGTGTGGCCTGCTTCTTCTGCAAGGAAAATGCCAAGCGGGGTCTTTTGATCTCCATGGCTGGATTTGGCGTCAACACACATGATGGGTATCCACTATTATGGAAGTGGGAAGTGGGACGAGTTGTGCATCCCACAGCGCTAAAAATGGTTATGGCGATCTGCAATTGTCGAGCTGCAAAATGGCATTGTTCCAATACCAGGATGTTACACAGTGTG
>CAMXCT020000258.1:837353-899853 GCA_947184155.2 Cladocopium goreaui | reverse complement strand
AAATGGGGCCAATCATCCCAAGTCGCAGAGTGGATATTTTGAGCAGAAATAAACCGTTGGGTCAAAACGAACTGTATGGCTTAGAAATATTGGTCACCACATTGCTTGGTATTATCACTTCCCAAATGCTTTTCTCACTTTAACTGGCCAAATTATCATAATTCACTTGAAACGTCGGGTCATTTGATTGACTTCTCTTATAATTCAACTGAGATCAAGGACAGGATCTGAGCTGCAACACAGGACCGCAAGGAGAACCTGGCCATGGGGAAACACCAGTAAAATGATCTACAAATACTGGCTTCGCCACATCTATGTGACTTTACAGGAATATATGTATACACATAAATATACATAAAGATCAAACACATCTGCACACACACATGTATATATATATATATGTATATATATATCTCTCTCTCTCAATAAAAAATGATGTACATAATGTATGTGATGTTTTACAAAGGACGGTTGTGCCCAATTTGTGAAATCTTGCTGCAGTCCATGAAACCTGCCATCACACACTTGCTACAGTCTGGAAGAGCATTCCGTGACCCATTTTGTAATGTCCTATGCAATGTTTATGGTGTAAGCAACAAAATGGGGATAGCAACCAACAGCACGGTCAACCGAATTTCCATGCATTCTCATGACTAATCACTAACTGGGAGGCTTACATTTTCAGTAGGTATGTGAGCAAATTTCAAACCGTGTTCACCTACCCTGTACCAGGGTTTCCCCAGATTTTTCATCAGCAATGACGTTCATCAGGAGCGATGGCAGCACAAATTGAATTGGCCACGGATCAACGGATCAACAGATTTAGATATTAAAAATCAAACAGAGGCATTCCACATTCGGAAGCTTAAGTAAAGCTTAAGTCCATGCTCTATGTCTCGGAAGGTCATCATGGCACTGCTCGGCTGTGGCAATCGAAGTTGGGGCTATGCCTGCTGTTTGCAGGGCCCAGAAAGTCGGGATTCCAAGCGGTCTCCTGACAGTGACGATTGCCATTTGGGCGGGAAATGATACAAGATGGATTGTGTTGATTGTATTGATTGTCAAGTGTATATCTAATTTCAAATGGATTCATGAAGATAAACATAGATAATCTAAGATGAATTCCGACGATCCACTGATGGATGGGAGCAGAAACATGATATGATACAATCCCACAACCATCGGAGTTACTTTTCATCGGAATCAACATGAATCAACATGAATCAACAAATCATGGGTCAACTTTTGTGTCCCAGCCGCATTCATCTTGGCCATTGTATGAAAACCACCCAGTTTGGGATCATTCATGGGCAGATTTCCCCAGCCATTTTTGGAATTTAACCATGAAAAACCATCCCATTCTAGGCCCGCGTGGAAGATCATCTTCCGTTCTTCCTGTCACATTTAACCCGTTCTGCGAACAGTTCACCATGCATTGTAGATACTTCGACATTTATTCAGCTCATAAAACTTATTGCTTATATATTCTAGATATGTGTATATATATATATATACATAGTATGCGGTAGACCCAATAAACAATCCCCAATTTTGGTTTATTGGGACCATGGTACACCATTTGGGATGATGCAAAAACCACCTGCGGATTTCTCGGTCCTCATTGTTCCGTATGGCATATGTGAGGATGGTGACGGACCAAATGCACCTGGTCAGCGTGGCAATTTCAAGGTGTCTAAGACGTTTGTTTTTTAAATCATCCTCCATCTCTTGTCGCCCTGAACAATACACCTACGATTAAGTGGGTTACAACCCATAACAATCCATAAAATCACTGTAAAATGTCGTTAATCACCATAAAATGACTATAACATCACCAAAAAAAAAGGGTTAAATCCACCCAAAATTTCATGGCAATGTTCATCCAAAATTTTCGGATCTCCATTAAGATGGCCAGGCCCACGCAAGCCATGCATAGCCAACGAAAAGGATGAAGAACCTTGGGCGAATCTGAGGAAACAAACATGAGTGGAAACCCAAAACACCACGGGAAAATACTTCAGAACACGTTTTATTGTTTTTTAATGGTATATTAATATCTAATTGTTAATGTTATATAATGTATCATTAATATTAATGTTAATTGTTAATGTTAATAACATCATTAATCGAACTTAGGATAAGACTCAGTCACTGAGCGAAGCTTTGGCGAATCTTGCCCCCTGCAACCAATTTAAACCCATCGCCTGAAGGGACGAATGGAAAACCCCATGGAGCTTTCCGAAAATGGAAAAACCTCATTTTTTGTTGGATGGTAATGGAAAATTCTTGGAAAATTTGCATCAGTCCCATCAGTGGATGACTGGGGGTATCCCGACTTAAACCTCCCATGGAGCTGACGACTTGGACTGATCCCACGGGAGTCCAAGTGACTTGTGGTTTCGTCGACCAACGCAATTGTTTACCCATGGACAGTGGTGATCCATGTCCAAGACGCACGCCCTGGGTTTTCACATGAAGCGGGAAAATGAAGGTTCATCCTCTAAAGATATTCCCATATGGTCCATAAATATTGATTTAAATCTCCAAATCCAAGTCCTTCCATGTGCAAGGCTCGAGGTGCTCGAGGGTCTGGAAGGAATTTTGCTTCACAACCCCCGCCTGCAAGTTTTGCAATGGTGCGCACGCTTGGGCCTAAAGGTGTCACATTGGACGCACCTCAGCTGTTCGATAAATTGAAGCGTCAAACGCAAGGATTTCGAGCAGCAAATGGGGGTACCAAAAAAAGGGGCATCATCTAAAAAGGGTGTACCTGTTGATCCCTTTCAAAGGTGTATGAGGATGGGAAATCCACAGTATCTCACTTGGGGCAAACCATTAATCCCATTTCAAGCTGGGAAAAAGATGTGATGGGAGACCCTGAAATAGACATCAGCCATTGAAGCCACCAACCACACTACATTTCGACCATGTTTGGCTGGTTATTTTCTTCTCTATCTTTTGGTGGGATGAAACTGGGTATGGGTCCAACCCAGTCATTTTTCACATACATGTATATATATATATATTTATTTATATTTATGTATGATCATATGTATTCATACATGTATATATATATATGTACATATATGAATACATATGATCATACATAAATATAAATATATATATATATAAATATAAATATATATATATATATATATTTATGTATATATATATATATTATGTATATCAATACGCATTTACTTGGCCAATCTTCGACCCCCTCCACTTTCGATCTTTTCTCAGGTCGGCGCCACCACTTTCGCGGACGGGCGCCACAGACCTGCGTTGATTTAGTTGGTGGTTAGTGGTTGATGGGTGAATCATGGTGACTTATAAAGTGTTGTTTCACCTTTGACTTAGTAGAATTAGTAGAATACAAAAAATGATGATCATTGCGTTCAACATGATAGCATGATTCATAAAAGCCTTATAGGGAGAGCATGCTTCCGGCTTGCGAGTTCACGCGTGTTGGCAAACCATGGTTTCCCGGTGGATTTGGGTCAAATTTCCAGGCCCAGTGAAATGGGGTGCCGTTGCAGGTTACAAAAACACACTAAAAAGAACGGTAAAAAAAGCTACTTCAACGGAGTTGCAAATCTGTTTGGAACCTTTAGAACTGGTAGGGGCACATCAGTGCAGCCAGTCAGACTGAAGAGATAGACCAACCTTTTTGTGGAGGCTCAACCCATAGCAAACGTTCAAACCCTGGCAAGCAAGTCCCGGATGGTGAAGATGTTCCCACTTTAACAGAGAAAATATGAGCCCAATAACATCCAATAACCATGAACACACCCACAAAATCCACATTGCACAAAACATTCAACATATCACCATTTTCTTCAATCTACCCGGGACCTTCACGGACTCGCGACAATGTGCAGCAGCATCTTCGCTCAATCCGGCCTTGGGCGTCTGAGCATGGGATGTTTCCCAATTCCCGAAGGATGACGTGCACATTTTCTGCGTTCAAAATATCAAATTTTGTATGTTGAACTTTGTATGTTCCTCATCCTGCATGCCGCTCAACAAAAAACATTGCATTTGCTCTTCCTGTCCCCTCTTCGAACCAAAACTGATGAAGGTTGAGGCGATGGCACCAATCTGGGACAGAAGGTAGATTGGATCGTAGGTCATGTAGTGGATGAAACATTTCGCAATCGCAAAAGAATGGAGTTCTTCGGATTTTGCACATGTTCGTTGGATGTTTCACGTCTGAAACTTTTGGACACAAATTAGGTGCTTATGCGATAGAGATTTTGTCAGTATAGCAATTTGGGTTATATGCCTTCCCAGTTTCTAAGGAAGTTTCCCAGTGGGTTGGTGGAATGGTCAATCCCGTGCTTGTTCCCGGCAGCAGTGATCCAAGGGGATACAACCATCACTGCACGATTTCCAACGCTATTGTGGATTGATTCCGCTAATTAGGGACTCCCTGATCCTTTCCAGCCAAATCCTTTGAAGCTGTGTTGGATTGAAGCCTTTAAACATTGGCCACAACAATATCACATCATATCATGGTTAATCTTACCCTTCGACATTCATGCAATTTCTAAGGGTTGACTTATCTTCTCTCATTTAAGGGGAAACATCAGTAAACTGGCATTCACCTTGCGGTTTATCCTCATGTTTCATGGTTCAAGACCCCAATTTTCGGAGATGAACCAGAGGTTCCTGTTGGTTCAACATCCAGTATTTTGACGCTTAAATATTTTAAAAAATGCGCTTTAATTGAAGCGTCCAGTATTGTTGGTCAACATCCAGCATTTTTTGAAGCTGACACATTGTTTTTTTCCCATTTCTTCTTGGCCCCCTTCGATTCGAACACAAAATCAGTCCACCGCGCGGAGTCGGTGATACTCTTCACGCATCTGCTGCTGCAGCTCCTACGCAAAACAATGAATTAGGCATACATATTCCATATACAAACACTATATATATAAATTGCATAGATAGATTTTGTGTATATATATATACATACATATATATATATTACATATATATATATATATACACGTATTAACTAATTAATGATATTATACACACACTCACACACACACATATATATATATGTACATAGATAAATGGTAGCTTTTTGTTTCATCATGGAAACGAAGTGAGAATGGTAGTTTATGGCACCCGTTTGATGCGGGTCCCGTCGAAAGGCTGGGGTGGGGTGCTGTTAATGTTAAGTTGCACACGGCGCTTGTATTTGATGTGGTGCTCAAGCTAGTGCCCGACTAATGTGTAGCATTATCTGTGCAGATGAAAGAAAATTTTCTATTTCTTGCTGGAAGGCACGCCCCAACATTTTCAGTTTCGCTAAGGTAAAACTGAGAGATCAAAATATACTTGTCATATGAAATGCATCTGTCACATTGTGCCTCATGTTGACAAGTCCCAAAAATACCGTGTTTTGACTTGTTGAATTTGACACCCCTCAAAGGGCGCCGTATCAAGCGCCTGCCTAGTTTATACATGACTGCCTGCTGTCACTGTTTTTATCTGATGGCATGGTCCACAGACCTAAGAACAGTGGGCTTTCCCAACTCATTCCATCACATGTGAAGGTCAAAAAACAGTGGTCTTGAGCTAGTTTATGCAGACCTTTTCGATATCTTATCCATATGTAAGTGCTGATCAAAATGGGGATACAAAAAGACCGACAAGGGGTACAAAACTACTATAACGCTGAGCAAATCATATGTGGTAGTTCGTTTTTTCAAAATGATAATGGTAGTTTATGATCATCCGTATATTTCACGGATCAGCCATATCTTTTCCTTTTTTATACGCTGTTTGTAAAATGACGAGATGAAATGACAACGCTCTCATGGGATATCATGGGTAAACGATATATTCATGGGAAATTGAGATGGACGTTCAAGTTCATGGGAATGTAACTGGGATAGAACTGACAAATAATCTGGGTAACATCTGAATATCCCAAATAGAGATGCATGCGTTAAAAAACCAACCATACCAGGGGAATATACAAGAAACCATACTGGGTGATATAATGATACCAGTAGTACCGCACAAGGCGGTGGCGGAAGTTTCAAAGATAGGAAACTATAGGGGAGGTGAGTTGTTGTGATGCATGGATGGCAGGGCGAATCCACTGATGGACCGAAGGTGGTCACCTCACCCACAACTGCAGGATGTAGTGTGGTGTAGCGAAGTGCAATGTAATTGTAGTTGTAGTTGTAGTTGTACTTGTAGTTGCAAGTTTAGTTGATGTTGTTGGAGTTGCAATGTTGTAGTTGTAGTTGTGCTTTTGGTTGTAATGGTAGTTGTAGTGTAGTTGAAGTGTAGTTGAAAATGTAGTTGTAGTAATGGAAGTAGTTGCCGTAGTTGTAGTGTTGTGTAGTTGTCGTGTTGTGTCGTTCTCGTTGTCGTTGTCGTTGTCGTTGTAGTGTAGTTGTAATTGTAGTAGTAGTAGTAGTGTAATTGAAGTTGAAGTTGAAGCTGTAGTTGTAGTGTAGTTGACTGGTAGTGGTAGTTGTAGTGTAGTGGTAGTTGTAGCTGTAGCTGTCGTTGTAGCCTAGTGTAGTGTAGTGTAGTGTAGTGTAGTGGTAGTCGTAGTTGTAGTGTAGTTGTAGTTGTAGTCTAGCGTAGTGGAGTGGAGTTGAAGTTGTAGTTGTAGTTGCAGTTGCAGCTGCAGTTGTAGTGTAGTTGTCGTAGTTGTCGTAGTTGTTGTGGTTGTAGCAGTTGTAAGTGTTGTAGTGGTAGTTGCAGTTTTGTTGTGGTGTCGTGTAATGGAAATTTTTAGTTGTAGTTGCACATGTAGTTGTAGCTGAAGTGTAGTTGAAGTTGTAGTCGTAGTTGTAGTGGTAATTGTTGTAGCTCAAGTGTAGTGGAAGTTGTAGCTGTAGCTGTAGTTGCAGTTGTAGTTGTAGTGTAGTTGCAGCTGTCTGTCTATCTATCTATCTATCTATCTATCTGTCTATCTATCTATCCATCTATCTGTCTATCTATCTGTCTATCTATCTGCAAGCTTGGATACGAAGCTATTCTGCGAGACTTCCTCAATTTTTGAACTTGACAACATCAAAATAAATGCAGCAGTTTTGCGAGACTCCCTCAATTTTTGAATTTCAACATCAAAAACGAAGCAGTTCTGCAAGACTTCCTCAATTTTGGAAGTTGACAGCATCAAAAACGAAGCAATTCTGCGAGACTTCCTTCAAAAACGGAAAGTTGAGTGCAGAGCTGACGGCCTCGTACCAATGCGTTTTGCGTTTTTTCCATTCCATCTATCTAAAGTACTGCGCCTGCCACGAAAAAGTGAAGCCAGGTCATACGAAGTGCTGCACCTGTCACGCAAAATCATCGTCGCAAACCTGAAGATCTGACGCTCCAAAATGCAACCCCTGTGAGGAAATCTCCGCCCTGACCTCCTAACATCTCTGATGGATATGTCTCTTGTACTGCCTCTGCCAAGCGAAATGCATATTTGCAGATCCTCTTCAAATGTCTGCCATCTTTTTTGGAAATGCTACAAAACCCTCACGTTTTGCTCGATTTTGGCAAGGTGCCGAATCCCTTGCACCTGCCACGCGAAACGACATCTGAACGTCCAAAAGCGGTCCCAACAGGTGGTGTTTTTTTTACATTTTGACGACATGTGCTTCGCGCACTTTTTCAACATCTCAACTTCCAAAAGTGGTCTGAGACCATCAGTTTTTAACACTTTTGACTTCGAAATGTGCTTCGCGTTTCGACATCTCAACTTCCAAGAGTGGTCCGAACATGAGGTGCTTATGCGTTTTGACGTCGAAATGTGCTTTGCGCCACAACGGCGTGCACTTTTTGAACATCTGAACTCCCAAAAGTGCTCCGAGCATGGGGCGTTTCTAGCATTTTGACTTGGAAATGTGCTTCGCACCACAATGGCGTGCAATTTTTTATCTCCCATCTGCCCAGATGGCTCCGCACCTGCCGCTTTAGCGAGCCTACTTTTCGACCCTCTGGCGCAACAAATCATTAGAGAAACGCAGTGATTCGCGACTTTCTACCTTTTCGCGCACCCGCATCTTCTTTCTTCTGACTCTTTCTCTTCTCTGATATTCTTTCTTCTTTTCTCTTCTCCGATTTTTCCCACTCTGCTTTTCCATTTGTCCATATTGTCGGAAGTTTGACTTGTAAACTTCCTTCGATAATTATATGGCATATGTATCTGGGCTTTGGAATGCAAATAAGCTATGTCAACCATATCAGGGATACAATAAGGATGTAATCAGAATACAACTACCAATATCATGTGGGTCTACGTGTTTCAGAAAACCAAGGTTTTTACCATGAAACCCTTTCCCTTTAACCATCGCCACTTGGGAATAGCTTACATCTGTTTTCCCACAGCCAGGGTGTGACATTTTCACCGCTTCTTGCTGGCTGATTGAAAACGGTAAAGCACCAGTTTTTGGTTCATTGGGCCAAATCTTTGTTGGTAAAAGTCCCATCGCCTCACCCATTTTGGTTGCCTCAAATTCCAACTTTTAATCGAGGATAGCAAAAGTCAGAAGGTCGTGGGTAAGGGTCAAAATGCCTCGTGTAAACCCATGAAGCCCTCCATTTTAGAGTCACCTTGCCGCTGTTTTTTTTGCTCAGGGCAAGGAGAGAAGTGCCGGAGTGCGACGCGGTGAGACCGGGGTAGCAACATCAATGCTGCAACTTGGATGTGCCAGGAATGATACGTGGCTCAGAATTCATCAATTGAGACATATTGGAAATGTACACATGTACATATATACGTATATATACGTATACATATATATATATAGCCCCTGGGGTTCGCCATCGGTAAACAGCGTACTTGTGTAGTCGCATTCTGATGTGCAGCAAGGTCGAGATGTTCATCTTACCTCTGTTTTGTGGGGCGAAATAGACGTGTGCGCGTTGGTCTTGCATCGCCAGGTGTGTTTTTATGCCTTTTTGTCCCGAATTCGGTGGGTTTCGTTTTTTTCTCTTTTTCGGTCTGTGATGACTCTGCGTGAGTGATTGATGCTACGCGGTCACCTTTCATGGCCCCTCGCGACCGTTTCAAACCTGACATGCAATATTGCGTGCACAACCCTTGTGCGAAAAAAGATGTGAGATGATTTGGAAGAGATTCTGGAATGATTCGGTCACTTCATTTACAGTCGCTTTTCGCCCAGTATTTTCAAGTTGGATTTGGGTTTGAAGATGTTTGAAGATGGTTCGTGATTCATGATGGATTTGACAGGGCATACGTGCGACTGGTCTCACGACGTGCAATTCGAAGATGATTTGAAGACATTTTCAAGGCTCTATGCACTTCATTTCACCTGTCCAGCATCGGCGAACGTCAGGTCCTGTGCGTGTATATCTAAATATCTAAATATCTATATCTATATATATAAATATGGTCACCTGGCCACCTCCCCGAGAACCTATATATATATATATGTAAAAGTATATATGCGTAAATAAATAAATACATATATATATATATATATGATATTATATATGTACATATGTATACATGTATATAGAGGTATATACCTGGGGCTTGTCTTGTCGAGTGGCTCAGAGCTACTTGGTATGCACATCCCAGTGTGCAAATCGTTTATCGTTTGTAAACACACGCACACACACACATATATATATATACACAACTGGTTAAGAAACCGCATAAAACCGGCCTTGCTGGTAGTGTGGGAAACCAAATTCGATCAACCCATATAGCTACGGGCCGGGCCAATGCCCCGATGGTGATGTCTCTACCCCGGAGATTTTTTTTGAGCAGAATCATCCTTTTGGTTCCTGAGGATCTGAAGCCAAATTCTGAACACAAAAGTCACCTTGTTTGGAAGTGGTTTGCCATAAAACAACATGGATTTCTCCGCTTGAAGCCGATTTCTCCATACACATCGGGTTTATCACCTTTTGCCCAGTTGAAGCCCCAAACCGCATTTTTTTAAACAAAAAACATAGTTTCGATTGAACTCCCGTCCATGACAATCGCAAATTGGAGGTTCCAAGCGGACGATTCTCTCCTACTCCGAGCTCGGCTCAGCTTCCTGCACAAACCCCGTGCTGTAGCCATACTACAACTCGCACGGCCACTGGCGTGCGGTCTGCTAACAGCATGGGGAGACATGCCAAATGGGATCGTCGGTGCACTGCTTGGTCCATGAGGATCACCGTTGGAAACGAAAGATGTTTGCTGCCAGGCAATTCAAATTCAAATCCACACCTAACTGGTTTTGTCATGAACTCCCCCCTGATTGGTTGATCAGGGTTCCTTGGTAAGGATTCCTGCAATGTGTTATTATTCATCCCGATTGAACCAAGTGGTACAAGCCAATCTTACATACCCCGCAGAAACATCTTTTTCATATTCTTTCAGCTGATTAGAAAATATGCCAGCATAGCAAAAGATAGGATTGAAGTATCCAGCCAATGTTTACCCAATACCAAGCAAACAACAAATTCAAAACACGGGTTGCGTCATTCCATGAAATAATGATAATCCCTCGTAATCTCCCATGTTCCAGGGAGTGCAATCCCCTATACGCTTTTTGGCATGCCACTTGTGGCCGTAAAGCAAGAGGTTGGCCAGATGTGCATCCCAGCAGTGGTTTAAAACACTCTAAAACGAACCCCAATATCATGATACAAATCACTGCATATATGGTATATATGATTCTCAACAAAAATGGCAAAGCGTTTGAATAATTAATGACGAAACGATCATATGAATGTCCAGTTTAACAAAGTTTTAAATCCATTGATGGCATAATTCCTCCGCATCCCCCTATCAACTATGGCTTCTTCTCGTGACGGGATGCAGATCCAAGAAGAACTGCTACTTCCTTTGGCGAACGAAGAAACCCCAGCCTAGGATCCGGTACCCGTTGGCGATCAGGAAAAGGGGATGATCCCGTTGAAAGCCTGGAAATGACATGAAAATGGCTTGCAAGACCCGATCGCCACCAGCTGAGCAGTGCTCAAAACCTGCAACGTCATTCCATGAAATGTGGCTTGGTTCAGAACGGGATTCCTTCATGGATGAATCTGCAATAGATAGAACATAGCCACTGCTCAGCTGAGGTGAATTTTCATTGAAGCATCGCATATAGGAGGTATAAAGTCATCTATAAGAGATATACTTATCTGATATACCGGGATACACTTGAATGCATATATTAGACATATATCTCTATATATATATATAAATGTATGTAAATGTATGTATATGTATGTATATGTGTGTATATGTATGTATATGTATGTATCCAGTTCAATGGCATGCAGATATACACATGCACTACCGCCTGCATACCTTTAAGATATATATACATATATATATATATATGTGTGTTTGTATACAAATAGTAAATAAATAAATAAGTAAATACGTAAATAAAAATATAAATCAATATATATATATACACATATATATATATATCTATGTATATGCAAATGTATATGTATATATAAGTTTTTCCTCCAGGCACTCGGAAGCTCTCAGCTGCGGCCTAGCAGGTGAATTCGTGCCCCAACCCAGAGAACATTGTCGGCAAATATTGTTTGTTGTGCTGGAAGGAAACGTCCAAAAAGTCCTGCATACTTCTGGCTGATCGCTCTGTGTATGGCTTTCCCAAGATGATTGCTCACAAGGAGGACTCTGTATGACTCACAGCTATCACTTTGACCGCAAGTGTGAGTTGGCCTCCTTTGTAGCCCAGAGGTTCGTGACCGTGGGCCATCATCTTGACCATCTGTGGATAGAGGAGCTTGGCAATGGATGATGCATGATGCCGGCAAAGCTCACCAGGTATACCATCTGGCCCACTGGCACGTCCTTGTCGAACTCGTCGTAGAGCAAGTTCAAGGTCAGTGAGGCTTGGCAATTGATCCAAAGTAAGCGAAATCTTCTGGGATTGAATTGTTTTCAGTTCC
Organism: Cladocopium goreaui; assembly: GCA_947184155.2. NCBI lineage: Eukaryota > Dinophyceae > Suessiales > Symbiodiniaceae > Cladocopium > Cladocopium goreaui. The sequence continues at coordinate 887,928 of CAMXCT020000258.1, read as the reverse complement.
TCGATCCACTTTTCACGCAGCATGGAGTAGCTCATGCGCTGACCTCCTTCCATGTCTTGACAGAATCGTGCCCATACGCCAAGGGCCTCAGTTGGGAGAGTGAATGGTTGGCCCAACAAATCTGCGCAGACATTTTGAATAATTCTGTCGCAGATAGTTCATGCCCATTGTGGAGAATCTCCTGCTGCAGTGCCTGTTCTTCATGGTGTAGTTCAACTGCCGCAGTTGTACACAAAGATGTAGTTGAGAGCAAAGCAAGGTCGTGTCATGATTAAAGGCTTCTGCTGCTCAATGTTGTGCCAGATCTTCATCTCCTGTTCTCCATGTCGCAAAACAAAGCATGATCAACTGCATAACTCGATGTTTGTGTAATGCTCTCAATCTCTTCTTGGTGCGTAACTTAGCTGTGCGTACATCCCAAATGTTCTCATCAATGAAGGGCTTAGGCACAGAGGGGATTCTGGTGCCTGAATGACGGAATCCAGAATGGAGTTGGTCCACCAAATGAAGGGCTTGCGTTTCCAAGGTCAGTATGCCATGAAGGGGCCAAAAGATTGTCAATGTATGCAGCCAAATCAGGACTGTACTGGTATTGCTGCATGGATCTAAAAGGTCCAGCAGCAGTTGATCGCTTTCGCATAGAAATGACTTCCTGCCATTGGAGCTGGATGGCCACTGCCTTGTGGTCCTCCGAGACGTTGGCCAGATCAAAATCCGTGAGGACTGCCGAATGAGTACATCTCGACTTCCAGTGAATGGGAAACACAGCATGATCAATACGGTGGTCTCTGATCATCCAAACTGGTCCAGGTGCTATGCATGCCATGATGAACCGAGCTGGTCGCTGGGAGGAAGAGACCCCATGCATGTAAGAGCTCACAAAATGCTGGGGTATTCACTGATGTAGAGAAACCATCACTCAGGACCACCCCTCGTTCCCCGGTGCTGCATTAGCATCCATCATGAGGAAAAGGGGGTTATTGTCGACATGCTAGTGTGGGATGCTGTGGAACTCATCCCACCATTGTCGCCTATCCTCCGGTGTGTGTCCTCCATGAGGTGCATGACCAGCCAGGGCCCAAAAGGAGAAATGTCCAGTATCACATCGAAGAAGTAGACGCCTCGAATCTGCATGTACAACTTGAAAATGATCCTTGCAGGAACAGCAAGGGTTGGTCACGATGGGTGTACCCGTAAGGCATGTCAAGGTCGAACCAAATCTCACTGCCATAGTTGGCCCCAAGTGAACCTGTACTGATTCGTAGTATGTTGTTGGCTGTGGACATGCCCGGATCAGACTTCCCTTCCTGTATGGCCAGGCAGTTGAAATTGAACATGCGCATTTGTTGTTGCAAACAATGCAGTTTCCCTCCATGCCCTTGTGGTCCACGGTACAATTGAACGTTGGCAGTCCCAAAACAACACGCAAAGCTGGGTGTCGTGTGACGATAGTGCCGCTGCTCTTCATGCCATTGTGGCATCTGGCATGGTCGTAGATCTGGTCGTTTGATATCCATACAGCCATGTCGCCATGATGGTAGTCCATGTTGATCTCCAAAAAGGGCCACAGTTGTTGAAAATGAACCTTCCACCTGGTCCGGTCAAAGCTTTGTCGAGGAAAATTGAAAGATTGTTGTGCTTTCTGTTTTGCTGCGACGTCGGCAATCTCAGCGAACAACTCCCCAGCATGAGCTCTGACATGATGAATATTAAGCCCCAGGAAGTGCAAGTTCGAGTGCTTGAAAAAGACTGCGGAGTAGCTTGTATGATTCATCTGGAGCTGCTGTGCCCAAATTGCCTGCAGCTTGTCCTCCTCCTTGTAGAGAGTCTGGACAGAAGACTGTAGTGATGCCATGGTTCAGAGACAATCTCCACATGGCCACACCAATCAGAGCAGATCTTTCTGCCATGTCTGATCCAGTTCTGGTTATCCCAGCATATGAAGATTCATTTGGGTCATAACGGACTGGTTGGGCAGTCCAGCCAAGAATCGTAAGTTTGGAATGCTACATGGTTTCAAAGCTCTCAGCAACGACGACAAACGCCCAAGTGTCAGGATGCCCTAGTTCATCGGCTCTTTCCGGCATCATTCTCCTCATGGCTGGTATAGAGGATCCGTCTGTGAAGATCAACAAACGATCATAGTGATCCAGCTCCTGGGTCGTAGTCAGTGGTTTGATCTCGTATTGGTGAAGGTCTTGTCGAAGGCTTTCTGAAAGGGGTAGTACTTCAAATTGTGTTGTCAGGACTTCAAGACCAGAATGGAACAAGTCTTGTAGATCGCAACAGCCAAATGATGTTTGAAGCTGGCAGTCAGGCTCTGGTTCTTGTCGTTCTTCAACGCAAATGGTCAGCAAACTCTGGGTTGTGCGCTCATGTGCTGCCTGTGGTGCCCAATCACTCTTGGTTCGAGTTGGTGATTGTCGTACTGGTACATCTGGGAGCCGATGATGGAAAAGGATGCATGACCATCTGTTGGTGATTCTATGTGTTGTAGGACAACTGCACGTGCATATCCAAGAACACAAAGAAATTTCATGATCTGTGTCTCTGTCATGGGGCTTTGGGGACTGTGCAAAAATGGTCCTTGTTGATCTTCAGGGTCATCATGGTAGAGTGATATTGATCTCTTGCACATCCATCGTCTTGGCACTGCGGCAGACAAAGGGAAAGCTGTTGCTGTGGACATGTGTAAAACACGCAATGATGCCCCCAATGGACTAGTTCTTGTTGAACTTGTTCTGGACCTCCTGGATGTTCAACTTCCAGTGGATTCGGCAAGCAACTGCTTCCAGTGCCATCAACAATCCAGACCGCCATTCTGTGTGGAATGAGCTTCTGTAGATGGCGATCCTCGCAGTTGCAGTAGTGACTCATCATCGGATTCTTCTGGCCAAATCTCAGATGAAGTCTGAGGCGGATGTTGTGGTTGTTGTGGTATGTCGTTGAACACAAGGGCAAAGGAAAGTCCATGGCGATTGCGAAGTGCAATGCGTCCACGTAGCTCAAGATCTCCATGCCATACCATACATTGCAGGTGACTTCTTTCAGGAAGACACTTGTGTTGATATTCCATTGTGTTAATGACTTCCTCCTTGGTGATGAGGATAGGCGCAAAGGTAGTAAAGTCTCTTCTGGGTGGTGCTGCAGTGGTGTCCACAAGTGTAGAGACATTGTCTGGTCGCTCTGTCAAAGATCTTTGTCAAAGATCTTTGTAGGACAATCACCTGCATTGACGCTAATGCTGCTTCTCCATTGGCACGTGGTGGTGGTTGCACAACCTGAAGATTGATTGGCCAACTTCTGTCAATGTGATCCCCCTATGTTTCTACAAGGAGAGGTAGCCATTGCGTAAAGTCACGATGGAGCCGTAATGAGCGCCCTTCATCACATTTGTTGTGTCTTGGAAAGTCCAAATGCCATGTGTGGATCACCAGGAAGGAGTCCTCTGTAGGAAGGAGTCCTCTGTAGTCCCTGTAGTTGCTACAGTTTGATGCCACCATTCATCTAAAAGTTGGATGGCAAAAGGTCGGGCCATGGACAGCAGGCTGTTCTTGTTCATCACTCATTGGGGGATATTCAGTGGAAAGTGCTGACCAAGGATGCGACACTGCTGTCGACGCAGAAAAAGTGGAATATCTGGCAACGCTGGAGTGGTGGTCATACTTTGTTGTAGAAGAAAATGAGCATCATCATCCTCTCGTTGCATAGGTACCAATGGTGGTTGAACTACATGATTTGACCATCCAAGAATGTGGAGTGTGTGTGTGTGTCGCTGCAAGATGTCTTGGATTGAGAGCCCACAATGATATGCAGTGACCAAACAACGCGTTGCAATGTGATCAACATCTTCATGTCCAGGTGGTAGAGCAATACCGGTGTAGTCACCATCCATGAGCTGCATGATTCTTCTGCCCAAAGGCACCAGTTCATTGTTTTGCCCATCAGAGAACGATGTCCGGAGGCTTTGCAGTAGGCCTGTAATCCAAGATGTTCTTGAGTGATAGGGTCCATGAGTTTGCGAACTTTTTTGACAACTTCAGGTATTGCATGACCCTTGCTGAATGAAATTCTACGTCCACAAGGACCATTCGTTCAGGTGAACCTGCTGGGATATCACCTGCCCGTTGCGCAATAACAGGCTCAAAGTAGGCTCGGTATAGATCTTGCGTGCCGTACATGATGAACATGGAAAGGGTCAGCTGGAGCAACATCCAGTTCCCTTGCAATGCTGGCATGCATTCCCTCGTAGTCATTCCAGTCAAGACGTAGAGATGATGCTTGTCGATCTAGGGCAATTATCAAAGTGGTCTTCCGACTGCTGGTTGCATAAGCGATGGATGACCATGACTCTTGATCCGAATCCTCTGGCACCTCCACATTGACATTGATGAAGGGATCTTCTTCTTGTTGCACTGCATGTGGATTGTCCATCAAAGGCACACGTTCTTGTCGTGCTTGTACTGGAACATGTTGCTCTTCATTGTTGGCCATGAGAGTGATTTCATCTGAATCCTCAAAATTCTCATGGTGGAAAATCGAAACTCCAAGAATATGGGGCCAATAGTTCATGTAGATGCCAAACTCAGAACCCACAAAGAGCTCGACATTCTGTTGGAAGCGCGCTTTGCTGCGTAACGGTCGGACTCTGGGAACATGTACGCGATCTCGTTCTGCAGATTCATGTGTGCCAAGTTCGAAGGCAAGGTCAAGCGCATTTAAGCTTGCTTCGCAACCTGTAGTGAAGGTCTTTTCTCCAAGAACACTGTGATTCCAGATTTGAAGGCAAACTGAATCTTGGAAGCACAGCGCCGCAGTCGGCGCCCGGCAAGTGCCTGTTTCAGCACTCACTTGCCCGCCGCTGCGAGAGGCTGCGTCACTTGCCTCCGGTCTCACTCGAATAGACTCGGGACTTTCGACCATTGTATGAATCCCAGCCTGCATCTTTTCGGACAATTTCATCTTTTCCGTTTCGTCGTCGATGTCCGAGATGATCTCCATGTCTTGGAGGAAGGCTTCATCTTGTTTTGAGAGCTTCTCCTTTGTCTCGTCAAGGAGGCTTCTTGCTTCTTGGAGTTTCTCCTTCGCTTGGTCGACTCGGTTTTCTAGCTCGCTGTCCTGCTTGCCGAAGTCTTCTGCAAAGGATTTTCACCGTTTGATCTACTCCTCGAGGTACTTGCTCCGTTTGTTCTGATGGTTTTGTCTGGCTGTCTGAGCTTGCTGTAGCTTCTTCTTCGCTTGGTCTAGCTTCGCAACAGCACCGTGCATGGTTTTGGACGAGGCAGGCTTTGCTGTGGTTTGGTCCACAATCTGCTGAACTCCCGGATTCCTGCTTCTCCAGTGCTGCAACCAGACGGTTCAATTTCTGTTCTGCCGGTGACTTCGCAGCCAAAGTTGCATTCCCGGTCTGAACGCTGGGCGTCATCACTGAAAAGTCTTGCCGTTCCAAGGTGGATCCAATTCTCGTACTGCAAAAGATTCTTGTGCGGATTTTTGGTTCTTGCCCTTGGGCGTGACACTTCTCTTGTCCTTGGATGATTTGGTCTTTCTGCGAGAAGCAACAGGGGTCGTTTCTTGCCAAGAGTTGTAGTCCCGTTGTGGTTGTTGCCCACCCCCCTGGAACAAAAAGTACAATCCACGCAGATGTGCCACTGATAATCGCATTTCCCGCATCGTAGGATGCACCACTTGCATCTTCAAGGCTGTTTCTCCGCCATGGTGTTGACGATGGGGCGTAAGAATTCGACGTCTCTGGAGTGATGGTTGTTCAGGATCTGCAAGGTGCGGGAGATCTTTGCAGGTGACAAACGACACAAACCCTTTTTGTGTAGAAAGACCGCAGTTCTTGCCCTCGGCCTTGCTCTCCTGGCCTGTCGCCTCTGAGACGGTGTAATCTTGCTGGACCGTGCGAATCTAAATCGCTGCGTTCAGAATCAAAATAAGGAAAGGCAGATCAATTTCCACAAGCACATACACAGAAATGGTGAACAAATGGATGATTTCACTGATTGCAAGGTGTAGTGTGGGCTAGCGCGCGCCAGTTCCGCCACACACCAAATCCAATGTCAGCTGCCAGCGCACAGCAAATGGCACCACTGAGATGGAAATGACACCGGCGGGAGCACAAGGCCCACTTCGGTTACCGAAAGAAGAGGCACCCATGGACTACTGACGTCCCTTTGATTCCAAACCTTGTATATATATATATGTAGAAAATACAGTGTATATATATATATATATGACCAACGGTGTGAGGGGAAGATGGTTGCAGTGAGGTTTTGGCGAGTTCTCCGCTGGTCACCTCTGAACAGCTTTTGGAGGTGACCTTCAGGGGCTCCGTTCGCTGACTGCGAACTCTGACTTGGATTCATTGAAAGCGATGGATGGATACCTCGATTAATATAGGACATATACATATATATGTATATACATATAAGTATCCGATAAATAAATTAAAAAACACACGCACACACACACACATATATATATATATGTATATACAAAAACGCATGACCCTAGGCCCTAGGTTGCAACACTGCGAGCCGCCCCAAGACCACCAGTCACTGGAATACCTGGTTCCAAGTAGGGCCGAAGAACTAACAACAACACATGTTTGAAACCAGTCCTTGTATATTTCTATGGTTCGAAAATACCCATTGAAAGCAACAACCAGTCTCTTATGCGCCAAAGGATTTCTGTCAACGGAGCCGGTATCAGCGCGGTGGTTGGAATCGTGGTTGGGCAAAGAACAGCTTCAGTCATCTTCAGCGTCTCTCTCTCTCTCTCTCTTGAACTTCAAACTGATTGCTTACATTATACTTGCACTGTCCCAAAGCCAGAAAACCAGAAACTGAGGGATGCGAACCATCTGTTACCGCTTGTCAAACCTTTGCAGAACAAACTCCTTCTGTGAAAAAATGGAGTGGCCGGCTTGGCCATGAATCGCGTCATTCATATTCTGGTTGTTCGTTGAGGCTTGTCAGTCTATTGATCAATCAAAATCAAACAGTGTGTATCTGGCACATCCATGGACTGGCTTGGCCTCTTCCCGAAAATTGGGAACGCATCCATCTTCCAATTCGGTTCGTGCCATGCCTAGTTGTTCATATCTCCACCTGTGCCCTGCAGGGATTGTAGACCCAGTAGTGTTGGTATGGGCAATACAAAAAGCAGGATACATCCGCATTGCAACAGTGGTTTCAGAGGAATCCCACTTGGAGGTGTCCCAAGTCATAGGGGTACCCACAGTCATCATAAACCACCCAGCCATTGGGGCATTCCCATTTATGGAAACCCCCACTTGAATTCAGTGCCTTGGATTCACACACGGCAGTGTCGTTCAGTCAATCCAGTCATCCAACCATCAGATGGCACCTTTGCCAGCCCCTCCCCGCGCTGATTTTGGCCGGTGGAGGAGTTGAGGTGGCAGACCGGCCCTGGGAAAGCCAACTGCCCCCCAAAATCAAAGTGAATTTCTGGTGAAAAGCAATCCACTCGCTATGGAAACAAAAATTGATGCATAACAACTTCAGGGATCAGGAAAAAACGCCTTGAAAAGTCTCCACCATGCTGTCCTTTTGAGATATTTAGGGCCAGTTTGATAGCCTCTGCCTGGAATGATTGAACGTGAAACGTGGTAAGCAGAACCCCCTCTACGCGTCCAGTGAATTTTCCAACACCGTACCCAGGACACCTTGAACAAAAGTAAAGGACCGGATAACCCCACAGGGCAACTTCTTCCAATAATGAGCACCAAATGTTGTAGCGGGGACGGGGAAGGAAGGAAAGACAAAGGAGGTGGCGGAGAATCGAGAAGTAAAACAAAGTTGTGTGTGACCAGGTTGTATGTGAAAAGATGGTGTGTGACAAAGAAAGATGGCATGTGTGACAAAGTTGTGTGTGAAAGATTGTGTGTGAAAGATGGTGTGGCGAAAGATGGTGTGTGACAAAGTTGTGTGTGAAAGCTGGTGTGGTGAAAGATGGTGTGTGACAAAGTTGCCTGTGAAAGATGGTGTGGTGAAAGATGGTGTGTGACAGAGTGGGGTGTGAAGGATGGTGTGGTGAAAGATAGTGTGAGACAAAGTGGTGTGTGACAAAGTGGTGTGTCAAAGAGGCTGTGTGGCAAAGTTGTGTGTGAAAGATGGTGTGTCAAAGATGGTGGGTGACAAAGTGGTGTGTGAAAGAGGGTGTGGCAAAGATGCTGTGTGAAAGATGGTGTGTGACAAAGTGGTGTGTCAAAGATGGTGTGTGACAAAGTTGTGTGTGAAAGATGGTGTGTCAAAGATGGTGGGTGACAACGTGGTGTGTGAAAGATGGTGTGAAAGATGGTGTGTGACAAAGTTGGGTGTGAAAGACGGTGTGTGAAAGCTGGTGTGTGAAAGATGGTGAATGAGTTGGTGTGAGAAAGATGGTATATGACAAAGTTGCCGCGCGTTCCACGCCAAACGCAGGTAAATGTCTCCAAGTGCCACACCTGCCACGCAAAGCGAAGGTGGATGTCACCAAGTGCCACGCCTGCCACGCAAAGTGCCGCGGCGTCACCGGCGGCTAAAGCGGGCTTGGGCCACCAGATCGAGCCCAGTGCCCTAAGTGCCACGCTTGCATCGCAAAACGAAGGTAGATGTCTCCAAGTGCCACACCTGCCACGTGAAACGAAGGTGGATGTCACCAAGTGCCACGCCTGCCACACAAAGTGCCGCGGCATCACCGGCGACTAATCGCGCCCCAAGCGCGCCACCAGATCGAGCCCAGTGCCCTAAGTGCCACGTCTTCCACGCAAAACGAAGGTAGATGTCACCAAGTGCCACGCCTGCCACGCAAAGTGCCGCGGCGTCACCAGCGACTAATCGCGCCCAAAGCGCGCCACCAGATCGAGCCAAGTGCCCTAAGTGCCGCGGCTGCCGCGAAAAAAACGAAGGTAGATGTCGCCAAGTGCCACGCCTGCCATGTGAAACGAAGGTGGATGTCACCAAGTGCCACGCCTGCCACGCAAAGTGCCGCGGCGTCACCGGCTACTAAATAGCGGGCGCAAGCGCGCCGCCACCAGATCGAGCCCAGTGCCCTAAGTGCCACGCCTGCCACGCCTGCCACGTACGAAGGTAGATGTCGCCAAGTGCCACGCCTGCTACGTGAAACGAAGGTAGATGTCACCAAGTGCCACGCCTGCCACGCAGAACGAAGGTGTGTGAAAGATGGTGTGTCAAAGATGGTGTGTGAAAGATGGTGTGTGACAAAGTGGTGTGTGAAAGACGGTGTGTGACAATGTGGTGTGTGAAAGATGGTGTGTGAAAGATAGCGTGTGACAAACATGGTGTGTGAAAGATGGATGATGAAAGATGATGTGTGACAAAAGTGTGTGTGAAAGATGGTGTGGTGACAAAGTGGTGTGTGACAAAGATGTGTGCGAAAGATGGTGTGTGACAGAGATGTGTGTGAAAGATGGTGTGTGACAAAGATGGTGTGTGACTAAGATGACGTGTGACAAAGATGTTGTGTGAAAGATGGTGTGGTGAAAGATGGTGTGTGAAAGATGGTGTGGGTGACAAAGTTGTGTGTGAAAGATGGTGCGTGACAGAGATGTGTGTGAAAGATGGTGTGTGACAAATGATGGGTGGAAGATGGTGTGTGACAAGTGGTGGGTGACAATGGCGGGCGAGGCGGGCGAGGCGGCGGCGGCGGGATACAGAATCAAAAACAAGAACCCTACACAAAGATGTGGGGAAAAACCCAGTTTTATTGTATCTGTCCTCAAATCAAGCCACTATGTACCACTATATGCCATTTCTTTGGCCCTCTGATAGTGCCAGTTCGGGTCCAAATCACCAAGCTGTGTGTTCTGGCACCGGGAGTATTGGAGTAGCAAAATGCCATGGTTCTTCCTCATCATTGTCATCCTCATCCTCACCATCCTCATCCTCATGCTCATCCTTATCCCCTTATTTTCATCATGACATCATGATCATTACGATCACCCCCATCAAATATAGCCATAATTTCAAGGGAAATGCAACATTCTTTGGACAACACCACTCCCAGAATTGAAAGAAGGGGAAAACATGTGGAGAATTCGGACTTTTTCCTATCGATTTCCCTTCATCCACGGGACATGACGCGTCTCCGCAGGGCCGGGCTTTTCGTCTCTTAGCGATTCGATGGGCGGACCACCAGATCAGCCCATCGACGTAAGGAGTCAACAGAAGGAAGCTACAAATCCCACTGAGTAAATCTTGTCTATAGGTGTGTATATGTAAACACATATATGCATATACATATATTTGTATTCTTGGAGTTTCTATGTCTCTGCCTTTTTACACCTCACGATTTTCAAGGATATTTTTTGTTTTCGGTTCAGGCCAATCAGGTCGAGAAATACTAGACACCTTTGCTACGGAATGATGGTCTGTATCCTTTGTAGCTGGTATGCTACAGATGAAAGATGATGAAAGATGATGAAAGATGATGAAAGTGCAGGCTTGACTCTGTATCCGTGATTCTTCGAGAATTTCTTTGGCTTCCTTCTGGACCGTCTAAAACCTTTTCACCGCTCTGGGATGGACACTGTACTGTATTGTATTGTACTATATGGTATGTATGTATTGTTATGTTGTGTTAAGTCATGCTATGCTATGCTACGTTCCGTTTTGTTATGTTATCTTGTGATATGTTATGTTATGTGATGTATGCAATGCAATGCAATGCCATGCTATGTACATACACATTCGCAAATACTTCACGAATCTGAAGTGCGTTCGGCCAGTTTGAGACCGTCCAGTGACATCGCAGTGAGCTCATTCAATCTTGGCATTGGATGGTCCATCCACGGCAGCATCAGACCGGAGCCATCCTGGGGCATCGTAAGTTCCAATCATTTTTCTGTCCTGGTATGAAAAAGCATCATTTTTTTTGGTTGTTTTTTAGGTTGTTCTAGTTGTTCTCCCAACATTTCTAGTAAATTCTACTCTCTGCTGGTGAAATCCTGCAATTCCGGGGCGCGCCGGAAGTTACCCAAAGGAACTCACAAGGAGGTGCGGGTGGACATTGCCGGCTGCGTAATCTGCGGCGAAAGTTGGAGCTGGGCCGGGTGGGGGTGTAAGGTGGTGCCTCATAGTTCGGAAAGTTGTTGTGACTAAATGTAACTATTACAAGTGGGGTTGAAATTATAGCTATTTTTGGGGGGGTTGTAAATGGCAAGAATCATCGCTAATTATATCATAAGTGGGTGAACCCAGCGAATCGATCTACTTTCAAATATCTTCATTTTGCGGTTGATAACTTTTACTCATACCCATATATAGAATGCCGATTTTGAATGGGAAAGGTGAAGAACGAATCTATGAATAAGACATATCCCACTGCGCAGTCATTTTTTGGGTCCTGAAACACCGACAAAACTCGCCTCAACGAAAATGTCATTTTCATGGACCATCGCTGGAAACATTTCGCAGTGGGACACGTTAAGAGTGGTGCCACTTTCCAAAAAGCAGTAAAACCTGCTGAAGTTGGTAAAACCATAATATGCACTGGATATCAGTATATATATACATATGTAAATAATTACATACACAGTATACACATACACCAATTTGCCAATAATTGGTATTTGTCAACAGTTTTGTTTTGGCTTCGGAAAGTTTCGCAGACGAGGCCTTTAGACATTCCTCCGCCCTAAAATTGTCACCAAGCATTTACCTCTACATACCTCTACGATTTATCCCCAAGGTTAATGGGCCATTTCTCTCGATTCATCTGCCAAATTTTGCTAGGCCAGCAGCATCATCATTTCATGGCCAATGTCCATGGCCAAGATCCAAAAAGTCTACAAGGTGGGCCTCCAGGTGGGGTGTCCGGTATGGTCCTTAGCTTTATGGTAGATAGATTTGAACAGCTCATCAATCAACATAACTCAGGGGGTTTGCCCAGACAACAAGTCCGCTTTTCCCAAGGATTTCGGGTGGCCTTGAAATCCATCTCCTCGCAAACTTGTTGCAATGCAGCGTTCGTGACCTGCATCGGGATGAGACAATCTGGGGATTCGAGATTTCACCATGGGGTAGATGGGTTGGTCCATGTTGCTCCATGAGCAACTCAAACTCCGAATATTTTGGACACTTAAAAGCAAGGTGGAGACAGAAACCAACAGAAACCAACAGAAACCAGTCGTCTGGTGACCGACATTACCATGGCAAAGCGATGATCCTTTCTGCAACTGCCAGTGAATCAAGCGCCGCTTGTTAAAAACCTCAAATCATTGGATTGGAAAATCTTCACCGGAAAGCCATGGGTTTTCGCCATTCAAAAAAAGGGGTTTACTGTAAATTTCCCAAAAACCCATGATCAAAGGAACAACAAAATCATTCTTCCAAAGCATTCCAAAGCATCACGACATTTCAACATCTGAGGCCACCTTGAGCTCAACAGTCTGCTGACCCACCGGTCCAGGTGCCGACGGAATGGCACGTTCCTGGATGGATTTGTGATGGGATGGGATGGGATGGGATTGAAGATTCATGGGATGCGATGTGTGAAAAACTATATACTGTGTATATGTATGTATGTATGTATGTATGTATGCATGCATGCATGCATGCATGCATGCATGCATGCATGTATGCATGTATGCATGTATGCATGTATGCATGTATGCATGTATGCATGTATGCAGGTATGTACGTATATATGTATGTATGCATGCATGCATGCATGCATGCATGCATGCATGCATATATAAACATGACTAACAACACATCTTGAGAATGACAGAACGCTGGAAAGCACCAAGGCACAAAGGTTGGTATATAACGCACTGCCACGAAGTGAAGTACTTCGACCATTTCTACTTTGATCATGGTCACTCTTAGATGCCCAGAAATCAAGCTCTTAACTGGTTAGCTAGTATATATCCCCAAAAGATTCATGAACGATGCACCAAACTGCAAACCCAAGGGTTCCCCAATAGTGTAGTTACTGATACCACGTCCAGTACGATACCAGGGTAAAGCATGTTTCATCCAAAACAAACATAGCTTTGGGGGCCCCATTGACTACTTTGAGGGCAAGTTACACGGATTTTACCGGGAATGGCTGCCGATTTTGTGATGATTTCCCTTCCCAAAAATCATCCAGGGGTGTTTCAGAAACTTGAAACACCCCATTGCAGTCTACAGCCCCGCAAGAGGCGACTGGTCAGTGTGAAACAAGGTCAGTTGGGACGAGTCCCCTTCTGAACTAACCAGTCATTGATCCAATTCATTATCCAAATGATTTTTCCATCTGTGGATATTGCCATTTGCTGCTGCCGTGGCCATTTCCTCCCAAAGAAACACTCACGGCACGAAGAGGTGGGTGCTTCGAAGCCAACCAGAACGCTACGCTGCGACTTCACGTGCTTTGCTTGCACTTCTTTGTGGACAAGGACTTCGTGTGACTTGATCCTGCAACTGCTGCCCAGTTGATACAATCATTTATCCAAATCAGTGCTTTCCAAATCACGACCAGTTTCGCAGACTTCCAGGACAACTGAGATCCCCCACCGCCATGGCTTTCTTCCAAACGCTTTGAGGCCTTGGGACAGTGATTGGTGGTTGGTACCATCAATATGCGAAAGTCACTGGGGATTATCCTGAATCCCAATGAAAATCCTCCACCATTGGATGCCATGAAAACCCGCCATTTTTGAAAGATTTGGACATTTCCCACAAAATTGGATTCCATTGGAAAAACCCAGGGGCAAAGTCAAGAATGTGAAACAACCAGCCCGTTTCAGAAACGCAGCTAGCGGGTTTGTAATGGCAATTTGAAGCCACTGGGGCCCCGATGGCAGCCTGAAGCCCTTTTTGGAAGATGGAACTGGCGATTTGCCAAAGGATGGCAAAGTAAAAATGCAATGGTTAAAAACAGTTGTCAGTTGTACACTCCTAGGTACTACCTTCTCCATTTCAAGGCCTCAAAGTTGTAGGTGTTTCCAAAGTCCAACGTTCCTCAGCAGCCTGGGGACCCTACACATCAGCTTCCTCAGGAATGCTGGAATCGCCTGGTGGAGTTGATCGAGAGGAGTGACGCAGAAAGAAATGAATTGGTCTCAATTAGTATCAGCAAAAAGTAAATAAATAAATATGTATATATATATATGTAAATATATGTAAATGTAGATACATGTATATATATATGTAAAGATAAGTAAATGCATATTTAAATGTATATACCGTATATGTAAATATAAATATGTAAACATAAAAAAATATGTATATATGTAAATATATGTAAATGTAGATATATATATATCTATATATATATGTATCTATATGTAAATAGATGTCTATATAAATTTAAACAAATGAATATATATATATATACATTAATATATGTATATATATATGCATACAAATATATGTGTACATATATATATATAATATGTACATGTACACGTACACGTCCATGTATATGTATATGTATATGTATATGTATGTAAATACATGTAAAAATAAATGTGTACATATAAATATATGTAAGACTATATATATATGTATATGTATATGTATATGCATATGTATATGTATATGCATATGTATATATAATTACCTACATGTGTAGATATGTATTTGTATAAGTATGTAGGTGTGTAGATATGTAAATATGTAAATATGTATACTTGTAATCTGTAAATGTATGTAAATATGTGTATGAATATATCTATGTAAGTATGTATGTCTGTATATATATAACTAAATGCATGTATATCAATGTATATACATAAAAATGCATATATATATATGTGTAAACATATGTGCATATGTATATGTATATATGCATCTCTATATGTATATATATATCATGTATACATGGATATAGGTTTACAGTATATGTTAAAATAAAAATGTATATACGTATATATGCAAAAATATGTATATACATAAATGTATATCTGTATATGTGAAAATAAATATGTAAATATGTGTGTGTATATGTAAATGCATATGTACATATGTATCTATTGAAATGTAAATATGTAATTATACATAAATATGTAATTATACATAAATATGTAAATACATAAATGTATATATGTATGTTTATATGTGACTGTATATGTGTATATATATATATGTATATATATGTATATGTATATATGTATATGTAAATGCAAATGTATATGTATGTATCTATGTATGTATGTATGTACGTATGTATGTATGTATGTATGTAAAGAAATGATTATATGTGTCCAACAATGTATACATATATATGTATCTGTAAGTATATGCATATATGTAAATATGTAAATGTATATGCCAGATAGAATGCCACATAAAATGTCAGAATATATTCCAGGTAAAATGCCAGTTAAAACGTCACAATATGTCAAAATATATGTCAGTTGGAACGTCAAATAGACTAAAAGAAAAAATGTCAAAATATATGTTAGATAGAATGCCAGATAAGACGTCTAGACCTTATGTGAGATAAAATGCCAGAAAGACTGCCACACATAATGCCAGAATATATGTCAGGTAGAATGCCAGGTAAATTACCGTCAAAACATATGCCAGCTAGAATGCCAAATATAATGCCAGATAAAATGTCAGAATATATGTTAGATAGAATGCCATATGACATGTCAGAATATATGTCAGGTAGAATGCCAGATAGACTGCCACATAAAATGTCGGAATATATGTCAGGTACAATGCCAGGTAAAACTTCAAAACATGTCAGTGGGAATGTCAAATAGACTCCAAAAATGTCAGAGTATATGTAAGATAGAAAGCCAGATAAGACGTCAGAATAGAATGCCAGTAAAAATGTCAAAATATATGTCAGGCAGAATGCCAGATAAAATGTCAAACATATGTCAGCTCGAATGTCGAAGAGAATGCGAGACAAAATGCCAGAATATATGTCAGGTAGAATGCCAGATAAAATGTAAAAAACATATGTCAGCTCAAATGTGAAAGATAATGCCAGAAAACATGTCAGAATATATGTCAGGTAGAATGCCAGATAAAAAGGCCAAAACATATGTCAGCTCGAATGTCAAAACGAATGCCAGATGAAATGTCGGAATATATGTCAGGTAGAATGCCAGAAAAAATGTCAAAACATATGTCAGCTAGAATGTCAAAGAGAATTCCAGATAAAATGTCAGAATGTATGTCAGCTAGAATGTCAAATAGAATGCCAGTAAAAATATCAAGACATATGTCAGACAGAATGCCAGATAAAATGTCTAACATATGTGAGCTAGAATGTCAAAGAGAATGGCAGACAAAATGTCAGAATATATGTCAGGTAGAATGCCAGATAAAATGTCAAAACATATGTCAGCTAGAATGCCAGATGAAACGCCAGAATATATGTCAGGTAGGTAGAATGCCAGAAAAGATGTCAGACCATATGTCAGCTAGAATGCCAAAGAGAAGGCCAGATGCAACGTCAGAATATATGTCAGGTAGAATGCCAGATAAAATGTCAAAACATATGTCAGCTAGAATGTCAAAGAGAATGCCAGATAAAATGTCAGAATGTATGTCAGGTAGAATGCCAGATAAGATGTCAACACATATGTCAGCTAGAATGCCGAACAGAATGCCAGATAAAATGTCAGAATATATGTCAGGTACAATGCCAGATAAAATGTCAAAACATATGTCAGCTAGAATGCCAAAGAGAATGCCAGATGCAACGTCAGAATATATGTCAGGTAGAATGCCAGATAAAATGCCAAAACATATGTCAGCTAGAATGTCAAACAGAATGCCAGATAAAATGTCAGAATGTATGTCAGGTAGAATGCCAGATAAAATGTCAAAACATATGTCAGCTAGAATGTCAAACAGAATGCCAGATAAAATGCCAAAATATATGTCAGGTAGAATGCCAGATAATATGTCAGAATATATGCCAGCGAGAATGTCAGATAAAATGTCAAAACATATGTCAGCTAGAATGTCAAATAGAATGCCAGTAAAAATGTCAAAGTATATGTCAGCTAGAATGCCAGATAAAATGTCAAAACATATGTCAGCTAGAATGCCCAAGAGAATGCCAGATGAAATGTCAGAATATATGTCAGGTAGAATGCCAGATAAAATGTCAAAACGTATGTCAGCTAGAATGTGAAACAGAATGCCAGATAAAATGTCAGAATGTCAGGTAGAATGCCAGATAAGATGTCAACACATATGTCAGCTAGAATGTCAAATAGAATGCCAGATAAAATGTCAGAATATATGTCAGGTAGAATGCCAGATAAAATGTCAGAATATATGTCAGCGAGAGTGTCAAATAGAATGCCAGTAAAAATGTCAACATATATGTCAGGCAGAATGCCAGATAAAATGTCTAACATATGTCAGCTCGAATGTCGAAGAGGATGCGAGACAAAATGCCAGAATATATGTCAGCTAGAATGCCAGATAAAATGTCAAAACATATGTCAGCTCGAATGTCAAAAAGGATGCCAGATAAAATGTCAGAATGTATGTCAGGTAGAATGCCAGAAAAAATGTCAAAACGTATGTCAGCTAGAATGTGAAACAGAATGCCAGATAAAATGTCAGAATGTATGTCAGGTAGAATGCCAGATAAAATGTCAAAACATATGTCAGCTCGAATGTCAAATGAAATGTCAGAATATATGTCAGCTAGAATGTCAAATAGAATGCCAGATGAAATGTCAGAATATATGTCAGGTAGAATGCCAGATAAAATGTCAAAACGTATGTCAGCTAGAATGTGAAACAGAATGCCAGATAAAATGTCAGAATGTATGTCAGGTAGAATGCCAGATAAAATGTCAAAACATATGTCAGCTCGAATGTCAAATAGAATGTCAAATGAAATGTCAGAATATATGTCAGGTAGAATGCCAGAAAACATTGTCAATACATATTGCTGGAATGTGAAATAGAATGCCAGATAAAATGTCAACATATATGTCAGCTCGAATGTCAAAGATAATGCCAGATAAAATGTCAGAATGTATGTGTACAAAATGTGAGAATGGCGGCAGATTTTTTTCGCCACGCTGGGGATGACTAGCCTTTGAGGCATGCGGTGGTTGGCACCTTTCACAAGCTGCATTCTGGCTTGTTTCGAGGGCCTGCGCAGATTCTGTCGCAGCATCTTGGGGCAATGGGTAGAATTCCCCCCTTTAAAATATGAAACAGTCCCATTGTATGGACCCATTGCTAGATGTAAATCCCCTACCAAACCACAGGTTTTTTTTTTGGGATTCCGAAATCGGAAAAAGATGGACATTTTCGATGATCTCATGGGGGTTTGCCATGTTTGCTTTCCGGGTATCTGGGGATCAAAATATTGGCAAATGAGAATCCGGTGGTGATTCATGTACCCAATATAGCAGTATACCATCTACAATCGAAGATGTGACGATTTTTGTCTCATCTTTCGGACCTCAACTTGTCATGGGTAAAAGAGTCATTGGAAGCCACTTGATTAAACGTCAACAAACACAGACATCCAGTTGATATGTAAATAAATATTTGAAATGACACATATATATATATATATATATCTATATCTATGTAAGTTTAGGTGTGTATATATATATATATCTATATATATATATACATATACGCGCAACCCCCCAGTTCTCCCACACAACTTCTTAGGGATTTTGAAGGAATATAAATTCCGACCCCCGTTAAACTTTACATTCAAGTGGGAAGATCAACAAGGGTATTAGGAATATAAATTCCCACCCCCGTTGAACTTTACATTCAATTGGGAAGATCAACATGGGTACTGGGAATATAAATTCCCACCGCCGTTAAACTTTACATTCAATTGGGAAGACCAACAGGGGTATTAGGAATGTAAATTCCCACCCCCGTTCAACTTTACATTCAATTGGGAAGATGAAGATGAGGATGAAGATGATGAAGATGAAGATGAAAATGATGATGATGATGATGATGGTGATGGTGATGCTGCTGCTGCTGATGATGATGTTGATGATGATGTTGATGATGATGATGATGTTGTTGTAACATTCAACGCACAGGTAGCTAAGCTGTGTGTTGCAAGATGAAAGCCATGATCATGGACATGTGCATTTTGTCCCACAAAACAGTGTTTTTAGATGTTCGGACATGTTGTCGGCGTCGGCGCGGGCAAACTGAGGGGTTTGCCCGTATATATACATATGTAGTTGCACTAACACACACACATATATATATATATGTATCCATATATACACCTACACACACATATATATATATGTATCCATATATACACCTACACACACATATATATATGTATCCATATATACACCTACACACACATATATATATGTATCCATATATACACCTACACACACACATATATATATATGTATCCATATATACACCTACACACACATATATATATATACACATCTGGAAAAGTATCCTAATCCATGAAATCTTAAACAAAAGACCATTTCGAGGCACCTTTCCACCCGAGCTGACCTTAAACGCTTAGGTCTTTGTCCTTCGTGTACCAAGTGACCTCAGCTATGATCATCCCAGGATGGAAAGTCCATGGTCTAGGGAGTCTACGGTCACCCCGGGTAAGTTATGATCCGTCCTAAACGGGACAATGGGACTTGTTTGAAATTATTGGAATGATACCAATGATACCTCGCATCTTACTTGATCAGTTTCGGAGACCTCAAGCCTCTAAAGAACGGAAGAACGGAGCGGTTTCATATTGTTTCATGGGGTACTGGCCCAAACAACCGTCAGTTTTGATTTAGCTTCAACCCCATATGTTTCATGCTTATGGCCTCGCCTTCATGGCACCCCAAAGGTGTCGCCTTTCGAGGTTGAATCCTCACGATGAATTCTGTTTGGAAAATGATCCTCTGCTGGGTATATCCATATGTGTGTTTCTGTTTGTATAATGGGCTTGTACCCCAGTTATTGGTGCTTCTGTCCCAAGATTAAAGTAACCGTATTGCTGGAGATGATCCAGGGACCCACAGTTGGAAGTGGGTCATCCCACGAACTGTCCAAACACAGAACTACAGACATCCATATTCTCATATCTTCTTGTAGGTTAAGCTATATACCATGAATATCCTGTAAATATCTCATGCAATCCCATAATTTTCCCAGTTATCTATCCCATCTGCCCTCCGATGTGGTCAAAGATGGCCTGCTGGAAAATCTACCATCGCCGTGTTTGATGACACCGTTGCGGGTATAAAGCAATATCCCATGCATATATTTCATTTATCCCCATGATATGCCCATTATTATATCACCATTTTTCTTGGCTAAATCATATTACATCACAATTTTTGTTCTTTAAAACATGGTATAGCGCAGTTGTAAATGCTTAAATCATGTTGAAGCACCTGAAAAGCAGTTCCAAGTAGCCATGTTTGATGTCAGCAAAAGGTATCCCCCATAAAATGGTAAAATCCTAATAAGATCACCAAAATTTGTTTGTTAAATCCTGTTGGCTGCAACCTTGACGTTTCTCTGTATTGCAACCCCTGCGACTAGAACGGGAACTTGTCACGGGACTAACATGAGTGTTCCAGTGTGCAGCCAGATGCCTCTCAGTTCTGCTGTGATTGGTATGCTTCAAGCGGGGACATGGATAACGTTCGAGGGCGATAGTTTGACGTAATAGTTTGACGTAATAGTTTGATGGGGGCGGCGTATTTGATCCCTTATGACGATTGAAGTTAATATCCCATTCAATCTATTGTTGAGAGCAGGGTCGCGGTTGATCCCTGATGGAGATAAGTTGAAGTTAATGTCCCATTCAATATATTGTTCAGATTACGTGGCGGAGTTGATCCCTTATGAAGATAAAGTGAAGTTAATATCCCATTCAATACATTGTTCAGAGTGGATTTAACCCTTCATGTGAATTGAGTAGCGGTCCCTGTTCTTCCCCTTCCATATTACCATCGCCTTGCGACTCGAAGATCAAATCGTGAATCGCACTGCCATGCTTTCACATCTTGACTAGTCAGTCCTTGGGACCAAAACCACAGGTATTTGATCGTCCTTTAAATCATCATGGCCCTGTGGAGATAGTGTTGGCGACGACCGTCTGGGTTGGGGCGATCATGTTCTCACACTATTTGAGGTTGGCCCGAGCTTCCCCTTGCACCAAGGTGCAGTTGTGACACGCTACACCGTTCTTGCAGAGACCTTTGAACCTTAGTCCGAATGGTAGGGATTTAGCCAATAATTAAACCGGCCAGCAAGCTGCAAAAATGGGGATCTAACCACTATATATATATTATACATATGTAAATGCATATACATATATATATATATAAATATGTATGTATGTATGTATGTCTGTATGTCTGTATGTCTGTATGTCTGTATGTCTGTATGTCTGTATGTCTGTATGTCTGTATGTCTGTATGTATGTATGTATGTATGTATGTATGTATGTATGTATGTATGTATGTATGTATGTATGTATGTATGTATGTGTACATGTATATACATATGTGTGTATGTATGTATGTGTGTATGCATGTGTACATGTATATACATATGTATGTATGTATGTATATATACCTACTAATCGAGCGGATGGCGGATGTAATGGAAATACGTAGTGGGTTTTGTCAACTTTCAGAGGGTCAGACCGGATTCACTTCGGAGATCCAATCAACTGCAGATGGCCAGATTAGGGTATTTACCACATATTAAATTATATAATACAATACAATACAATATAATATAATATAATATTATATTGTACTATACTATATAAACCATCACGCGTCGTTGACTATCTTGTGCTGAACAAAAACAGTTTGTCTATTTCTACTTGGTGGTTGAGCCAAATGACCGTGATCGATACATTCAGCTTCGTCCATGAGCCGACAAAAATACTAGTGATACCGTCAGTCTCTTCCGCAGCCAACAATAAATAGATGTAATGGATCAAATAAAAAAAACAAATATCAACACTAGATCAACGTATCTTTAGTATTTAGATTACCACGTCAAGTAATCGATCAAAATAGAAATCGATTTCGGGTTGGCGCCACAGCATCCCACGCCATCGAAGATGCCAGCTTTGATGCCACGCGGCAGTGGAGGTTATTACTGGGTATAAGTATCGAAATAATTAACCTTCATAAGTTGGGAATATGACATAACCCCTCTAATGATATAAACCTATGTACCATGAATTTCTGATCCCCACAAACCAGTCCACTCGAACTTCGTCGTGTTCGAAGTTGCCAAGGTGCCAATATGCGCACGGCTTGCAATGACCTCATCAGGGATCATCATCCCGTAGGCTGTTTGAGGTGATTGGCTTAGCCTGTCAACAACAATCATGGGAATTAATATGATCTAATATGATTTCATGGGGATCAAATGATCAAATATGATGCTCATGGGAAAAAACGATGGGTGGATGAAAATGGGCTATATCCACAATTGATTGGCGTTGGGATCATTGATGATTCACCGGTGATTGGCTTTTGGGCCCAATTTTCAGCGGTGATTTGTCCACAAAGTTTGGTTGTGAAAATGCTGTTTTAAGTCATGCGGATATAGTGGTTGTGCCAAGCCATCGTAAGTGGATCGGCACGATCACCGGTATAATCAGTGGTGATTCTACTTGGCCCCCTGTTACATCAACATTTCACTGGAGATGCCATTGCTCCTTATTACTCCATGAAAATGGCGAAAGATCAAGCTAGCAGCCTGGCATTTGGACTCACCTGCCAATGAGTTTCCGTACAAAATGTCTCCCAAAATGGCAAAGAATCAATCCATAGTCACAAACAATACCCCATTTTGTGACCTTTAGAGAATTGGGAAAACTCTGGGCACTTCAGAGGTTCCAATCATCTCGGGGGGGCAATTGTCCATAGGTTATCACAGGCATACTGGCTGTGGAAATTCGGACTTGGAGCTGACCAAAGTAGCGTCATAAAAACCAACAGGCTCCAGTGTCTGGGTGTCTTACATCCTCTCTTGGTTTTACCCGAGTTTGGCAAAAATGCAACGTATTTCGCAAATTGAGCCATTGTGTTTGGGCCACGGTTCACAAGTCGCTGGCTGAGAGCGATACCTTTGGGACTTTCTGCAGGGCTGATGCTTCAGGGGAAGGGATCAGGCTGGATTATTGACATTACCAACTTCAGACCTTTGGTGATTTTGCGGTGGATGCTCATATATGTAAACCATTGTTTATGGTGACACAGTCCAGTGAGGTCGTTGCAGTTGACAATCAGACATAAGCCGTTCTTGGCATCATTCTTCATATTCCCATGATATTCGCATGATATCCCGGTCATATTCCCGTTACCCTCTGGTGAACTAACATAGCAATGGAAAATCACCATTCTTAATGGGAAAATACACTATTTCTATAGCCATTTTCCATTGCTATGTTAGTTCACCAGAGGGTATACCCAGACGATCTTCCAATTTTCTTCAGCCTTTGGAACTTCTGCCCAGGCACCATCTTCATGTGGGACACTTCCAAGGGATGTCAAACGTCCCGCCTGGACATGGGGAAACTTCACCAGTATGGGGAAACAGAAATGACAACGACTGGTGATATTCAGTTGTGTATATACATATATATATATAAATAATAAATATATATATATGACATATATAATATAGATATGTATGTATATATATAATATATATATATATATATATATATTATATATTATATATATAATATATATATATATATAATATTATGTATATATATATATACACATACATATCAAATAGGAGGAACAAAGTTGATGCTTCTTGACAATTTTACAAAACATCCATCTCGGTCAGCCGCGGATCACGTTTTCAAGTCCGTTTTGTGTGGCAGGTGTGGGACAGTCAATTATCACCCTCTTTCAAATCTATGATATTTTGAAGCTTTTGGAGGGTGGAAATGGGACCAGGGTACGACAAAGCTCCATGCTAGGATTCTAACGGGGAAGGGTGTGCGGAAGAAGAAACCACACATGTTCACTGTCGGAAGCTCAACAAGCGCAACTTTTGTCTTACCAGTGTATATTCACTGGGAAAATCATCACAGCTCCCAGACATGGGATGGCTTCAAACATCACGAATTAACATGTTCGTTATGTCTCCAGGGCTCTCGCAGGTCTATTGCCACTCAGCATCACTCAATCTCGGAGCCTACATACTCATCAAACTGGTTGCGCCAAGTTCTCATGCACCCCTATTTTGCGGCAACACCAGCTATCCGCCAACCATTCGCAGGAAATCTCCTCTCATGCGCCCCTCCCCCTCGCCCCATGCGCACCTCATCTTTGGGAAGGTTGTTTAAGATATCAAGGCCTCAGGGAATTATGGACACCAAGAGAGGGGATGGAGATGAAGTGGTAGACTTCCCAAGGTCTGTTCTGCCCCGGCGCTTGACGACCCAAGGATAGTCGTTCGGAACATCTTCGAAACGGGGGCCATGAGATTTCAATGAAAAAGATCGAAGAAAGTGCCGAAGATCTCAGAGGTTTTTGCCAGAGAACTAAGGCCAATCTGAAATACTTCTCAAAAAGTTAATCCTATTGCGACTTTATGTTTCATATGTTTCACTCAGTTTCCACCAAACAAGGCCATACTGTTTTTTTTGCCTGGAATTCATCTTTCATTGGAAACTATTTTCCTCATTTTTGGCAGCATCTTCGGCGCTTAGACCTCTGTTTTTGAGGTTTGCATTAGAACAAGATTGTAGCTGGTTCAATCCGAATTGTGGATGACTTTTCTTTCCTTTTTTGCAGCTTTTCCGAGAACATCCCAAGTTGGTGAGTCAAAGTCATTTGTTCATTGTAATCTTAGATACCTGCCAAACAAACTCTATCTTTTAGCTGGTTGGTACATTTTACCTTTGATAGCAAAAACTTAAAGTACTAGTCCGTAACCATTTTTTTTTCAGAACATGGTGATTTTCCACATCTAAAACGTTTACCCCAATTTTCTATAGGTAAATCACCATTTTTGGTAAAGTCCAATTTTGTTTGCGCCACCGGTGACTCGACGACGGTGATTTTTTGGTCCAAGGGACAACGCCGTCGCACCTCGGGTGTGACGTGTTCCTGCAGTTTTTTTGCTGCGAGATATGGGTTTCTTGCAGAGAAAGTACATTCCCGGGGATTGAATATATATAATTATATATCTATATGTATGTATGTATGTATGTATGTATGTATGTATGTATGTATGTATGTGTACATGTATATACATATGTGTGTATGTATGTATGTGTGTATGCATGTGTACATGTATATACATATGTATGTATGTATGTATGTATGTATGTATGTATGTATGTATGTATGTATGTATGTATGTATGTATGTATGTATGTATGTATGTGTGTACGTACGTACGTACAAACGTACGTACGTACGTAGGTACGTAGGTAGGTAGGTAGGTAGGTAGGTAGGTAGGTAGGTAGGTATGTGTGTATGTATGTATGTATGTATGTATGTATGTATGTATGTATGTATGTATGTATGTATGTATGTATGTATGTATGTATGTATGTGTACATGTAAATACAAATGTGTGTATGTATGTATGTATGAATGTATGTATGTATGTATGTATGTATGTATGTATGTGTACATGTATATACATATGTGTGTACATGTATATACATATGTGTGTACATGTATATACATATGTGTGTATGTATGTATGTATGTATGCATGCATGTATGTATGTATGTATGTATTGATGTATGTATGTATGTATGTATGTATGTATGTATGTATGTATGTATGTATGTATGTATGTATGTATGTATGTGTGCGAGGTAGGTAGGTAGGTAGGTAGGTATGTAGGTATGTAGGTATGTAGGTATGTAGGTATGTAGGTATGTATGTATGTATGTATGTGTGTATGTGGGTACGTACGTACGTACGTAGGTAGGTAGGTAGGTAGGTATGTAGGTATGTATGTGTGTATGTATGTATGTATGTATGTATGTATGTATGTATGTATGTATGTATGTATGTATGTATGTATGTATGTATGTGTACATGTATATACCTATGTGTGTACATGTATATACATATGTGCGTATGTATGTATGTATGTATGTATGTATGTATGTATGTATGTATGTATGTATGTATGTATGTATGTATGTATGTATGTATGTATGTATGTATGTATGTATGTATGTGTACATGTATATACATATGTGTGTACATGTATATACATATGTGTGTATGTATGTATGTATGCATGCATGCATGTATGTATGTATGTGTACATGTATATACATATGTGTGTATGTATGTATGTATGTATGTATGTATGTATGTATGTATGTATGTATGTATGTATGTATGTATGTATGTATGTGTGTACGTACGTACGTACGTAGGTAGGTAGGTAGGTAGGTATGTATGTGTGTATGTATGTATGTATGTATGTATGTATGTATGTGTACATGTATATACATATGTGTGTATGTATGTATGTATGTATGTATGTATGTATGTATGTATGTATGTATGTATGTATGTATGTATGTATGTATGTATGTATGTGTGCGAGGTAGGTAGGTAGGTAGGTATGTATGTATGTATGTGTGTATGTGTGTATGTGTGTATGTGTGTGTATGTGTGTATGTGTGTATGTGTGTATGTGTGTATGGGTGTATGCGTGTATGCGTGTATGCGTGTATGTGTGTATGTGTATGTGTATGTATATGTATATGTATATCATAGACTTATTGTAATCGGATATATTGGATAGAACCAAGTATAACTTGATATATTGTGTTCCATGAAATATGGTATACATATGTATATATATATATACACATATATATATATACATGTATATATATATACACGTACATGTCATTGATTCAAACTATTTGTATACGAGGGTTTCACTAGCAGAAAGTAGCCCATTCGATAGGAATATCACTGGATATAAGTGAATACAATGGGATATGTAAATAACAATGATATATGGGTTCGAATGGAGTTTTATATTGGCGTGTGCCCCGTGGTGTCCAAAACTTATTGGAATATCCCCTATGTCGCCATACAAAGGTAGCTGAGGTTACTTACAGAACAATTTCTGGTGGTGAATTCAACATTTTTAGACATACCAAAATCATCACAATTTTCAGACACAATGGCTAGTTGATGGGGATATCCGTGGTGGAATTTGATAGTCCCCGAGTGTATAAAGGATAGTATAACCGCCTTCAGTTATTAACCAGACTTCTGACACTGCACTTGTGGGTTTAACGAACAGAAAGTGGGGATTGGAAGCAACCGGAAAGAGCTAAACCATCAAGTGTTTTGGTTTGAACCAATAAACATGATGGGTTTACCACCCCAGAAACAGAGGAATTTAACAGGCACAATTCAGGGTCATGGGGTGGATTTACCAACCAGACATGTCGTGGAGGTTTAACGAAAAGGGATATGGCTTTGAGCCAACAAAGCTTGGGACTTTAAGCAACAGAAACGGAAGCTTCCGCAAACCAACAAGAAAGATATACCTTCGTTTGTCTGAAAAATAGGAACCCCCAAATCGTGTGTGTGTATATATATATTATACACGTATATGTATAGAGTATAATGTATATACATCACGTATATACACATAGATGTCGTATCCGGATGGGGATTTAAAATAATGGCGGCCTAGCCTTGAACACTAGGTGTCAACGTATTCTGTGAGTCTTGCAGAGGTGACAAACAACTGCCGCCTCCAATCCCTAGCCGGATACATCCACAGGAAAGTATTTGCAGTGGGGAAATCAAGTGCAAAGAAATGAGGAGACTGCCTGCACTATCTGAGGTTTTGCCAGAAATGGCATTTCAGGGCACAAGAATAGAACATCAATCAACAGAAATGGGGATTTAAACAACAAACATGAAGGTTAGACATGATTTGACCAACAGAAATAGGGCATTTAGTTGGCAAAAAAAATGTCTAAAAGAGGACTTGCAGGTCTAGTGCAACCAAAGATGGGATTTGGTTTTTAGTCAAAAAGGGGACTTCAATGGTTTCCGAGAAGATGCTTTAGCCAACACGCGGGGGATGCTGGAATTCATCCGAATATCCTGACGTCTTTCCGTGGTAAACATTCCGTCTATTTCCAGCGGTTCCAACACAATTCTTCATTCATTATATCATCCCAATGTTCCTGAGTTTTTGCCGCATGTGTTAAATCCAATGCAATGCACCTAGCATTTGCGATGATCCTTACCCGTAAACATATGGTGACTTGGGGATGGTTTCTGGTATTGCACATAAGCCGTGCATCACCAAACGCAGCCCCGAAAGTCCTTTGGTGCTTCCTCCTTTGGTGCTTCCTCGACCCTTGCCATTGACCTCGGCAACGAAAGCCGCAGCAATCGGAATTATGTATTTTGTCGACACAAACATGGGAAACAACAACAAATCATCCAAGAATAATGGGATATAATGGGATATATAATGGGATATAATGGGATGTAATGGGATATAATGGGATCTACCACCCATCATCAAGGTCAATTCCATAGCTTCTTATTCTTTTGTTATGTATTGTTAGATTATGTATTGTGATGTGATCTACCACCCTTCATCATTTCAAGTCTCAGAATTCTATTTGTCCGTAACACGGAAGTATTGCTTCCCAACTTCCTTTGATAATGGGATATAATGGGATATGATGGGATATAAATGGGTAGTGGGTATTGAAGCACTTCAACTTACCCCCGGGGTTTCTTTTTGAAAACGAGGGTCAGCTCTATCCACATTCCCACCGGGCAAAGCCCGGCGCCAAGATGCGATTCTGCCTCATCAAACCTTTCTGCTGAAAGCCTGCCAGGATGGAGCCCAAAGGAATGGATCGGTCCAAGCCGGTCCAAGCTTGTCCAGTTGAACGACTTTAGAAAAAAACATACCCAGATAAGACACTTGCGTCGTAGCAAGGAAGAATGTCGCTCTAGAACCAACCTCGGGGAATACAACTTTGAGTGGGGTCCAGTGGTCATCACAGTCATCCACCGGTACACCAACAAACCGGGTCTGCGCAGAAATGAGCAAGGGGCATTTCCACCTTTTGCCCAAGATATTGGAAGATCACAATCTTGTGTGTATATATATATACTGGTTGGTGGTTGACCTACCCCTTTGAAAAATATGACTCCGTCAGTTGGGATGATGACATTCCCAACTGAATAGAAAGTCATAAATATGATGTTCCAAACACCAACCAGTATATATATATACACAATTATATAATATCTATACCCTCTGGTTATTTAACATAGCCATGGAAACTGGCCCATTTATAGATGGTTTACCTATTAAAAATGGGTGGATCTTTCCATGGCTAACTGTTAGTCATAACCAGAGGGTATATATATTTCTTCGTCCAAAAACAGGAGAACCTCAAACTCCATTGACCTGTAAAGATCTGTTGTTGAAAGGAAATGATGGGCCATGATGGGCTATGATGGGCTCGGATGGAAAACACCAGTTCTTTTTGAAACCGCCAAGCAGTGATCTGTTGGAAAACTGAGATCTAACTTTGAGGGCCAGTCCACACTTTTAAAAAAATCACAGCTTTCTGCAATCATCATATCTTTAAAATTAGGTTCCCGGTTTCAGGTTGTTCTGCAAAGACACCATCCTTCAAAAGCAGGGTTTTCCTGACATTTTTGGCAGGTCCAAAAATCCCACAGTCCCAGTCCCAGTGTGAAGCCTGGGCCGCAATGGAGAAGCCGAAGCCGCCTTCGCGGCAGTGGAAGAGATTTGAGTTTGAAAACATGGGCAATGCTTACCATCACTGGATGCAAATTGCATATGATCCATATGGATATGGATGTCTAAGAGATAGACAAACAACACGAGGTCAACATTGTGCCGAGACCCTTTTCCTTTTGGGACGCCTTTGAATCTAAAAAAAAAAACACAATGGAGATGCAAACTCATGTAGATACGACAGATTCAAATGAGGATTAAACCAATGTCATTCAAAAAATGGTTTCTTTAAACCGCGAGAAACAACAAACACACCATCTATCTAACTGATAGTATATTGACAATAGATATTCAATTCCGTGGAAACGATACTTCAGTCACTCTTGCAAATACACGAAAGAACCAGCGAAAAGCTGACATCCATCGCAACCAATAATCAAGATATGATAGAACACACTGCAGAGTGAAACAACTCAGCTAACAGAAAGTTTTCAAAACTGAACCCTCCAAGCTTATGCGAAGGTTTCATTGTTGAAACCACTCTTTTTAATGGTGAAACACGCCATGAAAATGGCTAAATGTTCAACCTTGCCAGGGTCTCGCTGAATCCAAAAGTACATTTTTTTGGGTGGGATCATGCTGGAAGTTCTTGAATGACCAGTAAGCTGCTTGTAACCAACTTTTCCCAAGCTACAAGGGATTAGTAGGCCCTTAAGAAGGATTTCCAAACTTCCAAGATCATTCGAGTAGTGGGCTAGAGGACACTCAGCCATGTCAAAAGATCAGACGGCTTGATCTTGCGAGTGCTCAACTGTGCAATCACCATGGTCTTATCCACTAAACAAACAGTCATGACAGCAACATATCTGTTACACATCAAAGTGTTCGGTGTGTATTCCATTCATTCTACCCTCATTGCATCGCACGAAAATAGTACTACTCACCAACCCACCATCATTCACCAATTGTATGGATTATTTTCATATCCGTCATTGTGGATCATCCCGAAAATCAAACATTCGAACATCATTTTCATCAGCATGACATTTCCACTGAAAACTGGTTAAATCATCATTTTAGCTGGTAAAATCATCATTTTCAGCTGATAAAAAACCACTAAACCACCATTAAATCACCATTTCAGACGGTTAACAACCAATCCAGGAGCGGCTTCCGGCCTGAGAGGATCGGCTGGTACCTGACAGGGGATGTCTCCGATTGAGGATACAAAATACACATATACTATATATGAATATGAATATGTAAATGTATATGTGTGTATATATATATGTATATATATATGTATATATATATGTATATATATATATGTGTATATATGTATATATGTGTATATATGTATATATGTATATATGTATATATATATATGTATGTGTATAAAGATATGTATGCGTTCATGTATTGATGCGTCGGATTTACTTTTTTTGTACGATATGATATGAGAAGGATTGTCCCGCAACATTTGGGATAAAAGATGGGGCGCAATGGGCATTTAAGCCTTTTAAGCTCTCCATTGAGCAGGGGCAACAGGGCTGTATTCAGTGGCTCATTGAGGGGTTCAGAAACGCCAGTCCGTCGCAACAAAATTCTCCCAGAATGGGACAAAATCTCACTGGGACCAATGAGAATTCTCCAGAGCAACGCTATTTTGGAGTCATGGGGTGAACGCCTTGGCCAAGCTTTCCCAATATTCCTTGACTTTCAATGTGGCTTGTGGTCCCAATCTTCCCAGATTTTTTTTGTCACCCTTAAATTTGGGTGTTTTTCCCAGATTTTGGTATTGGCTGGTGGCCAATCGGGCCAATCCTAGGAATCCTAGCCAGCTTTAAGCTCCCAGCTTTAAGACACGGCCTGCTCCTATGGCAATTTGGCTTTTGGTGCCACCACCTGAGAGCGTCGTTTTGCGTCCCTTATTTGGGATCCAACAGATCCAAAATGAGTTTTTGGGTTTCAGGGTGAAGGGTATTTGATATTTTGGGGAAGGGATCAATATATATATAATGTGTATATATATAATGTGTGTATATATATAATGTGTATATATATGTATATAATGTGTATATATATAATGTGTATATATATAATGTGTATATATATATATATAATGTGTATATATATATAATGTGTATATATATAATATCTTTATCTTTAAGGGACTTCTTTTGTGATGACCAAGAAGAAGCGTTCAAGATCTTCGTTCGACCCAACAAACATAGCTTTCTAGCACCGAAAAATAGGGATGCAACCTGCTTAATGATTTCCAGCAAACAAATCGTGTCTGGTTGCAGGATGTCATCCACAATAAATTGTGGGAAAATCATTGGGGGTTGCAACATTTGGGTATCATACACCATTCAGAACCTAGAATTTTCCAAACATTACATAACATGAGATACAATAAGATAACACAAAATAACATGACACACCATAAACTTATATTACGTACATATTCATGCATGAGCATTGAAAAGCAGTGACAAACTGCCAGATTTTCCGTCCTGGAGGATTTCTCGACCTCTGCCACTTCACCAGTGACCAGTGACCAACCATGGCTGGAGGTCACAATAGACATAATCCAATAATAGAATTGTATATACCCCCATTTCATAGTCACCTCTATTGGTGATAGTGACGACTATTGGGACCCACATTAAAAAACACTGTTTTTATTTTCCGAGTCTAAGACTTGAGTCTGCATCGTCTGATATCTGGAGAAATCCATATGGCTTCGATCATTTTCCATGCCATGGTTTTTCCACATTTTTTCTGCGTCCCAAAATGCGGTACCCCGAAATTTGGGGCAAAGACAACAGACATTCTTTTTGACAAACACCCGAATTAGCCATCGAATGATTGATTGTTGCGGATGATTTATGGCATTGGCGCCCTCCTGCTCTCATGACCGTGATATAATGGACATCACCAATCATTGATCGTAAGAGAAATATTACATAACATCACCAATTATTGGTGATTTTATCTTCGTAATCTTTCACAGTAATTTTGCCAACCATTTTGGTTATGTTCTCACGCTCATTGATTTATATTCATTCACACCACCAAGTCTATTTCACCCTTCTGTAAACGCACAGTTCGATGTGGAGTTTACCCAGCATTTGTAGATCATTTTTCCGAACGGCTTTCCGGATTTTCCATATCTATGTCAGTTTCGGGGTACTGCTTCACCCATGAAACAATGACGAGCAGCCGGAGGAGGCAGAACTGCTAGACTTGTCCGCGGTGGCAGCACCCCTGTTGGTTTCAACTGGATGCAAAATTCATGGGGAAAATGTGTTTTTCCCCACCCGTGGCAATTGAAGCAGCAAAAAGGGCTTAAGCAACCATGGGGGAAATTCAGCAAGTGCCATTTGTTCACGTGTATCATTTGAATCACAAAGATGCGGGAAGTTAAGCGCCAAAAATGTGGAATGCAACCAACAAACATGGCTAACTTGACCACAAGATGTGTGAAAGCCAGCCGACAAAATTGGGCACCTCAGAATCGACAATCTGGAGCGTAAGCAACAAACATGGCGGAGATCCTCAACCATTTCATGATGGGATGTTAATGTGGCTACGAGTTCAGATATGGGGGTCACAGCCACTATAAAAAGGTCATAAACAGAGAATATTTGGAATACCATAAGAAAAACAAGCAACACATCCAGTGACTCAGCCACGATTCTCCTGGAAATGGCTGGTGGCATATGGTTCTACCTCAAAAATTGGGGATGCTTCATCTCTATCTGGTTGGTGGTTTTAACCATGTTGAAAAATATGAAAGTCAATGGTTGGTGGATTATCTCATATATTATGGGCAATAAAAGCCATGATTGAAACCACCAACCAGCTATGATCTTTGGTTGTGGCTTTATACCAAGATATACCAGCAAAAAATCCTGAGGTTGAGGTTCATACTGCGGGTGCTGAACATATGGTGCACAAAAACAAACTTCACCGATTCCAAGCCTCCAAACGACACTGGTGGTTATACTCAATATATCCTCATTAGATCCCCATCAATCGCTCGGTTTTACATGGTTTTACCCCTTCCAAATCTGTTAAATCTGTTGAATCCACTCCTCAAAATCCAATATTTGGTGAAATTCTGCCCTTTTTTGGTCACCGTTGACCTAAAACCATCATACGCCTCGGGCCATTCCCGGGCCTCTGTTCAGAGATGTTCGCGGAAGAGCCACTTTCAGACACCAACCAAACCTTGGGCACCTGTCCCTGGCGAGGAATGGTTTACCCAAGACATGGATTCAATGGATGTCAGAAATACACATGGTTTACCATGGTTTACCCAATTTTTGGGGGATCTGATTTTTTGATATTTTTTGGCCTCCCCAAAATGCAGACCGTTGAAGTTGCCAACTACTCATCGTTCGCCATTTTTCCGGTCAAGTTCTTGATCCCAAAGTCAGAAACGAATGTTGGTAAAGCAATGGTAAAACAGCAAACTATGGGTGGTTTATTGTTGCTCTACCAACATTGTGATGATGATGATGATGATGATGATTATCATTATGCTGATGATGATTATTATTATCAGATTAGGTTTTTCCCCAAATTCATGGGTCATCTTTATCGAGTCACAATTGATGATAATGTGGGCAACATTCTCCAGTAACTCTGAGATATGTCACAGATGTCAGTTGCGTTACCGAAGCATCTACCGACTCTGACATATTGTAGTTCTAGGGTTGGCGTCACCCACTTCTTGACAAATCTTAATCTGAGGGACCACCTACCATGCTTGTTGGTCCATGTGATGCGCCCGGAAAAGTACAGCTACAAATCCAAATACTGTTGCTGTGGTCATAGGTAATCCGAAATACCTTCGCAGAAACTGGATGTTTAGGTCTCAACTAGCTGTAGCGTCTCATTGTTCATCAAAATGGCCGATAGCAAATTTCTTTCCAACTACTGTTCATGTTGCAGGTGAGTTGCGAAGATCAAATCGGACATGACTGGCGAAAAAGGTGAGGGCTAGAGTTTGAAAATCTGGTCAAAGTGGATTTGGTGAACCTACTTGGTGGCTAATCTCTGGATAAATAGGGTTAATCCACTTATAACTGAGATATAACCCACTTACGATTCGTGGGTAGTTCGCCACCAAGTAGTACCATCAGATTTTTTTCCACTCTGTCCAAGTAGTGGGGATCAGCCCTGAAAAATCGGAGTGTCTGAAAACGGCTTTCAGCACTCATCAAATAACACACCTGAAGGGAAAATCATGATGAACAACAAAATGAAGTTCGGGGCTTTCCTGGAATTCTCAGATGAAACCAGACGCCTACAGATTTGTGGATGGAAATTGTGATTGGGTCACCAAAACATGGCTCCCTGCCTGAAAAATGGAGGAATCTTCACTCCAGTCTCGGCAGCGGCCGCGGAACAGGTACACGTCAGCATCTATCCATCTCTTTATCTATTTATCTGTTTCTCCATTGATCAATCAATCAATCAATCAACCAACCAACCAACCAAGCAATCAATCAAATCAAATCAAATCAAATCAATCAAGCAAGCAAGCAAGCAAGCAATCGATCAATCAATCAATCAAATCAACCAATCAAATCAATTTATTTGTCTAGCAATCTATTTGTCTAGCTATTTGTCAACCTATCTGTTTATCTACCCTCTGGTAATTTAAGATAGCGAACTGGAAGATCACAATTTTTCATAGGCAAATCAACTATAAAGGATTACAAATGGACATTTTCCATAGCTATGTTAAATTACCAGAGGGTATTTATCTTCCGAAGGGCCGGGAGGCCTTAAATTTTCAGAGGCCCGGACCATCGTCCTCCTCAACAGGAGCTTCCTGACATCGAAACTGGAGATTTCCAAAAACAGCATTTCAGTGGGATCATATTTGAACCACATACACACACAGAAATGTGTGTATACATATGTATATTATATATATATTATATGTATTATATGTATTATATATATATATGTATTATATATATATTATATGTATTATATGTATTATATATATATGTATGATATATATATATATATATTATATGTATTATATGTATTATATATATGTATTATATATATTATATGTATTATATGTATTATATATATATGTATTATATATATTATATGTATTATATGTATTATATATATATGTATTATATATATATATATTATATGTATTATATGTATTATATATATATTATATGTATTATATATATATTATATGTATTATATGTATTATATATATATGTATTATATATATATTATATGTATTATATGTATTATATATATATATGTATTATATATATATTATATGTATTATATGTATTATATGTATTATATATATATGTATTATATATATATTATATGTATTATATGTATTATATATATGTATTAAATATATATGTATTATATATATATTATATGTATTATATGTATTATATATATATGTATTATATATATTATATGTATTATATGTATTATATATATATGTATTATATATATATTATATGTATTATATGTATTATATATATATATATTATATGTATTATATGTATTATATATATATTATATGTATTATATATATATATATTATATGTATTATATGTATTATATATATATGTATTATATATATATTATATGTATTATATGTATTATATATATGTATTATATATATATTATATGTATTATATGTATTATATATATATGTATTATATATATATTATATGTATTATATATATATACACATCCACATTTGAGGTTTGTAGAAAAATGGGGGTAGCCCTAAATCCATGGCAAGTCATTGGACTATTTGGCCATGGATCTCTCCTGGGATTCTGACTCGGTCGAAATCGCTCCGGGCCAGGCCTGCTGGGATCGCAAGGAGTGTGTGGCCTGGCGCCGTCCGTTTTAGATGATGGGATGGGCCCTGTTTATGGAAGCCACGGCCCATAGAAAATGGTGATTTAATGGTGATTAATGGTGATTAATGGTGATTTACCCTCTGGCAAACTAACAGTTTGCTATTGAACATGGTGATTTATAGTGGATTTACCTATTCAAAGTGGTGATCTTCCGTTATGCAAACGTTTACCAGGGGGTAATTGGATGGCTCTTGGATAGCCTGCAACACTCAGTAAATTTCTGGGTAAATGGTCCCTGCCGAGTGTTCATGGCGCTGCGCTCAAGCACTTGGGGAGAACAATGGTCACGTGGCAACGCCAACACATTCCACTTTTGGGTATGGTTAATAATACCAACACCAAATAACCTTGAGTAAATTGGAGATGGTCTATTTTTGAGTTTACCACATTAGGTCCTATTTGGTTGGAGTATGATCGCACCTTCTCAGGCCGTGAGTTTCGATTAGGAACTAGCACGCATCAGATTCTTGGAATAAATGATGGACAGAGCTGTCCTTAGAAGGTGTCGAATATGAGCGAGACACTGAAGCTGTTGTCCTGGCTTCAGGATTGTCACAAGCTTGAAGACGGCACTCTGGACTTCGACTCCGAATGATGTTCATCAACTCGAACCAGCCTGAACATCTCATCATCGATCCTCTCGTACAGATTCAAGTACGCGGAGTCGGTTGGTGGAGGAATGGCTCCGTCGATCCACTTGAACGGGAGATTGCTGATCTGGGCAAGGCACTGTATGATCTTGTCTGCGTTGAAACACCAGATTCACCAGAAATGGTAACCTTAAAGACACATTTACAATTCATAGCAGATTCCACGTTTCAGTTGAATTCTTGCACATCTAAAAGAGCAATTCCATGCAATTCCCTCATTCCACGTTTCTTCCCTCATGGTTTAAAACATGGCCCTTGTGGGGTGTCCCCATAAATGGCTCTGAACATCGCGAAACCCAACATCAAACTGGGTTTCTCTGAAAATATACCATTCATCCATATTCACATATTCATCCCCTGGTTTGTCATCAATCTTTCCATCTATGGCCCTTACCCTCTGGTAAACTAACATAACTATGGAAAATCACCATTTTCAATGGGTAATTCCACTATAAATCACCATTTTCAATAGCAAACTGTTAGTTTGCCAGAGGGTAAATCACCGTTAATCACCATTAATCACCATTGAAATAGTGAGTTTTCCCATGAAAAATGGTGATTTTCCTTAGTTTTCCCGTGAAAACTGATGGTTTTTGTTCCCCATCTCTAGGCAACGGCCATGGCAACGGAGTCGTGGT
Source organism: Cladocopium goreaui (assembly GCA_947184155.2). Classification (NCBI taxonomy): domain Eukaryota; class Dinophyceae; order Suessiales; family Symbiodiniaceae; genus Cladocopium; species Cladocopium goreaui. The sequence continues at coordinate 850,005 of CAMXCT020000258.1, read as the reverse complement.
CACCCACGGCGCCTGATTCTGCAAGGCGAAACGGAATGACTCGTGTCCGCCGCCTTGACACTGGTTTCTTTTTTTCACGGCCACCCACCATATCTACAGGGGGGTTCATAGACAGTGTATATATAATATATGATATGTATATATATATATGTACATACGCACACAGTATACATATATATATATATGTACTTGTATAATCTTGTATAGATCCATGTACATATAGGGAGCATCATTATCTCGGGGGGCAGGGGGGAACTACCAGACACTGGGCCACATATATATATGTATATATATATACATAATACTAATAATCATATATAATCATATGGGTCTGTCTGAAAATGAAGTATACCTGCAAATGCTACTTTTAGGGAACATTATGATTAAGGAGGAGTAACTATTTCTTGTAGAATCATCGGATGAGTAAAAAAAATAAGGCAACTCAATTGATGTATGGACTTGGTAGATCATTGACGGATAGATGAAGAATTCATGGATCATTCAGGTGACATTTTTAGGAGACTACTTTTGATGGCTGATTTTTGGCTAAATGGACTATTCCTTTTCGGGTGGTGGGCCTGTCTTAGAAAGTAGGGTAACTCATTCCACTGGTGAATCATCGTTGCCCTATCTAATAGCCATATTTTGGGTGGCATTTCCCCATTTTCAGACACAGTTCTTGAACTTCTGCTAGGGAAAATGCTACTGGATTGGCAACTTTGATTATCCAACCCTTGATGGATGGTTGCTGGGCCCCAGTTGAGAGCTATCCGATGCAGCCTGAGCCAAGTAAAACCACACGATTTTTTTGGTGCCGATCCTGCATTTTAAGACTTTGCGAACTGGAAGCCATGGCCACATTTAGTTCGATGATAAACATCATGATTTAGCTATAACAAAAAGCCTATCTGTAATCTACAATGGTGTTTTTCTTGAGATGGCACTGGTGGAATAAAATTGGCCCGCATAGCAAATTTTCTCAGAGACCCTGCATAAAATTTATCCTTTACCCTCGGGCAATTTGACATAGCTATTGAAAATGGCCATTGATAGTTGATTTACCGTATACCTATTAAAAATGGGGATTTTCCAGTTCGCTATGATTAGTCTACCAAAGGGTATCTAGTTTCTAAGGAATAAAGGCCGCAACCGCCATCCGTCAGGCCTATTCCATCAGTCCGTCCTACACTATATCCTGAAGCGGCCGTCACTGGTCATTGACCATACGATCAGCAAATGTCACATCCAACTCCCTTGGCTTTTGTCATTCTGAACTGAATCAATCCAGATATATCATGATGTATCCAGATTCATATGTATGAAAAACTCACGCCAGGAGACCTGGCAAGTGGCGTCATGATACCTATGCTGAACATGATCAGCAAAGGTGGATTTTTGGGCACCCAAATTTCTGGCACAATCTCGTATCAACAGATTCCAAGATTTTTCCATGAACTTTCAAGTCGCATTTTTTTTCCCTGTCAGGGGTCAAAATCACCTTTCAATCAGATGTCTTGCCTGCAGCTCTGCATGTGAGATTTAAGGAATATGGCCAATCATAGATACCGGGTATATCCGGATATCAAATATTCTGCCTTTCTTGGCTGAAAATGAGCCTCTTCACCTACCCAACCAAGGTTTTCCCAGATATCGAGTGCCAGAACATATCCCCAGTGAGATTTGTAGCCCTTGTATATTCCCACAATACCCTCCATTATCCCACTTTATCCCACAATTTGGCATGAATTTCTCAGAATTTGGCAGCAAGAAACACAAAGCCATCCCCATAAAAACCGACGAAATCTCCCCAAATCTCCCAGTGTCCGGCATAGCTGTGCATCTCTCCCGGCCCGCTGGAGAAAATTCACCGTGCTACACGAGGCTCGATGGTACAGCCAGGCGGCCCTTGTTTGCTGTGAGGTTTTGAAGGTCAAAAAACAAAATCACTGCTGTGAAAAAAACAGAATCACTAGTTATGCTGGTTATGAACGTTTATCCCCCCAAATCCATCGGAAACTCATCGCTTTTTTACATGTTTTGAATCCCTGTGTTTTTCAGCTATCCACAAGAATCCCGTCACGGCACTTGAGGCATTAAAAGCCAAGCTTTGAGTCTGAGCGAGGTTCGCAGGGATGATCCAGTAGCTCTTACCCTTTTTAGAGAAATCCTCTTGGGCAGATCATGGCAGATCTTAACCTTGACCCGATTTCTTCAACTCATCGCAAGGGCCGGTTTGTTTCTGAATGTCTGTAAGTCGGGCAGGTCACCCTGGAGCCAGGAGCCAGATGCGAAGCGGATCAGCCAGGAGCGAATTTTTCTTTCCTGAAAAATCGGCGAAACCTCGGAGTTCAGCTAGTCAGATTCAGACTTTCGGGGTGTGCAAAGACCTGAGGTTCTCTAAAAACTTCATGGTGATACCCCAACAATCTCCAAATTCGAAGGATCGCCACCCATGGTAACCCTTCACTGCCAGTTGACCCCATATATTACCAGATGCACTGCCTGTCACCAGAATTAGCTAGATGTGACATATCCAGTCTGACCTCACTATCCCCCAAAAAGTGAGATGTCCAATTCCAACATTATGATATCCCCATCATTTCATCGGTGTCCCATAGGTGTCCCATAGGTGTCCCATAGGTTTCCCATAGGTTTCCCATAGGTTTCCCCATTATATCCCTCCGTTTTTATGTTTGATCAATGCATGGACAACAACAAATCCAGAGCCACGAATGTCTGTGATTGAGTGACCAGGCAACAAATGTCTTACCACCCAAGAATACCTAGTTGCATATGTAATATTTAGCGGCGTATACATATAATATATACATATCTATATGTAAATTGCAAACACGCATGTGTTTGTATATAGGCAAAAGAACTATGTATCTAATGAAAAATGGGCAATATACATATGTATCTAATTATATGGAGGTTTCCAAAGTGGGGCTAACCCCAGTTACCCTCTGGTAAACTAACAGTTTGCTATTGAAAACTACCATTCATAGTTGAATTAACCATAAACAAAGGGTGATTTTCAATATTTATGTTAGTTTACCAAAGGGTAAATCACCATTAATCACCATTAATCACCATTAAATCACCATTGAAATAGTGAGTTTTCCCATGAAACATGGTGATTTTCCTTAGTTTGTCCATGAAAACTGGTGATTTCCCAGGTTACTTTCGAAGTTTCCAGTCTCCTGATCCAGGAAATCTTTGGCAATGCCGGGGTTGGTCCACATGCACTGCAGGTGACTCGCCAACTGAAGCATCACAATGCAGTTGTACCTGGTCTGAATATCCATGGCTTTCTGGCTATAAATATTCCCTATATGGGTGATATATATATAATTATATATATATATGGGTTATATTAGGTTTATTATCTATATATATATATGGACAAATATGGGTTAGTATGGATGGACAAAAGTTTTCCTCTTGGGCTGGACAATGGGCAACTGTGTACATTCTGCAATGATTGAGATCGTTGATTTTCTCGAACTCTCCTGGGCACCTTGTGCCCCTCCCCAAAAATAACGAACCGCCAGGACAAAAGCTTTCCAACACCCTTTGCCCATAGACTCTTACCAAAGAAGTTTCCTCTTAAGAGTTTCCCTACTTGGGTCGTGGACCACGGATCACATTCGTAACCTGTGAAAGAACTTTAATTCAAAACAACTAGCAAATTCGATCCACCACGCCGGCCACGCGAAATGGCACTCAGAATCATAACGCTGATCAGCCAAGGGATAAGGGATATACACTGCTTTGTTTTGAGACAGTGGACGGGAAACAACTTTCCTCCTCGTGAAGTATATCTTGATATTAATGTCATTAATGATAAATGATTCAAATATATTTCCATTTTTGTGGGGATATTGCGAAATTTCCCTGTTCTATCTACTTCAGGGTGACTATATGTATATGGGTAAATTGTAATAATGCACTCACCTGAAATGTTGTGGGCCATTTGGGGATGATTCCCCAAATCCTAACTATGATTCCAGGGTTCGGTCACGACGTGCGGTCACTATAACTTATCCAGATTAATGTTCATAATTGTAATTCTGAATTATGTTGTTGCTGGATGCACATCCTCATCAATATAGCAATTATTGATTTCCAGAAAATATCAATACAACAAGACATCTCGCAACACACATCAAATCTGAGCAAGACATTTTTAGCTGACTTTAACACTGTAATACAGGATCTTTAATAAGACGTCTGTTGACAAAGAGAAAGTGGTCATTCCGAACAACAATTTTCACAGGCGTACTAATGAAGAACTTCCCGTGGGCTGTGTGGATGTAATGCCCCAAGTAGTTGTAATATCTATATAGTCTATATATATACGTATATTTATTCATGTGTGTGTGTCTATATCTATGCATATGTCTATGTATATGTGTATGTCTATGTGTAGATGCACAGACACAGAAGAGGTGCATGGCTTACTAGAGGTAGCCCTTCAAAAGAGTCCAGCTGTGCAGGTGGTATCCTGTACATCCACTAGGTCTCCGAGTTCGGTAACTGGAAACGACTGCATCCGCCAATTTTGGATGTGTTTTGTGTGGAGAACCTGGAGGTTCAGAGTTTATACCAGATTCTGGCAAGGTTGTTTCTGTTCATCATTCTTTGGGGTTGTCTCGAAAAAGGGGCTTAAAATCCAATGGTGTTTCATCAACTTCTTTTTTCACCAGATTGAAATGTAGCTTTTTCGGCTTATCAGGTGGAAACGGGAAACTCAATTCGTAGCTCCTTTAAGGTCCCCATTTTCTGGGTGGAAATACCATACAAGGTGGTGCCCCATAGTTAGCTAAGTTGGTGCCAATAACTCCCACAACTATGGTTTATGGTAGATATAACTATAGTATTCATGGGGTTTATAAACCAACGTTCACATCACTGGGGGGCACCATCCTGTATAGTGAGGCTACTTAAAGCTCCAAATCCCCCAGAGCACCAGAAAGGTCACCACAGCGCAAAATTTTTAGCCCATCAAGAGGTTCCCCAGAGGGAAATATGGCAAACTGATGCAAACTGATGCAAACTAGGTCAACACCCTTTTAAATTGGGGCTCGAAAAAAAACCTGGTAGTGGATATTTGAAAAACCATGCCCTCCTTGATCCCACGTCGTCACAGGATGGCAATGCAACGCCAATGGCGGAACTCGGGGATCGCGCAAAAATTCACCTGGGATCACTGGGATCACTGCAACTGCTTGCGTTGAAATTTTCAGCTTCGCCAGAGACATGAAATATTTTGACGCAACACTTTTTTTTTAGGAACCCTACCCATGAAACGATAGTTGCTTGTCAGGTAGCCAGATCTTCTAGTCAAATGATCATCCCAGTTGAACACTGGGTAGAAAAATCACTGGCTCAACGGAATGTGTGGCTTTAGCTCATAAACATACAAACAGTGAAATTTAATGGTTTAATCAACAAGAACAACAAAAAAATCTATGGAACGGCAAAGGGATTTAGCCAACATGGCTTCCATGTGGGTCAATTCGGTACCACATGGGCTAAATGGACAGTCTTGTGATTGTGTTTCCAATTGTGTTCCCTATTTTGGCAAGACATTGAGGATACATCCCACCATTTTCGGGCAACACCAATCTCTATGTGTGTATATATAAATATAATGCATTTACGTATATATATATATAAATATATATATATATCATATCATATTGTTAGTCAGATATCCTTTTTATTTTCCAGGGTATCCCCGCAACATAGTTTACATTTCGAAACGATTCGGCCATCCCGGTGGCCCCGGTGGCCCTCTCTTTGGATGCCGACAGCGAAAGCGACCGTCAGAGTGGTGCTGTACATGACGATGGTGCAAAAAATCCTGAGGCCCAAAGACCAATGGATCCTGCCAAAACATATCCTCTGGGTAACCAATAAAAATATCTATAAAAATGGTGCTAGAAAAAGCATGGAAGAATACTATGGAAATATATACCCTCTGTTTTGTTTTTAAACAGTTTGCGAACTTGAACATGGCCATAGAAAGTTCGTTGATTTACCCAGCTATAAGATGGTGATTTTCCAGTTCGCAATGTTGGGTTACCAGAGGCTGGCAATTTGCTGTGGAAACGATGGTCTTCCAATCCTTCCCCGATGAATGCCAGGGCACGCACAAAATCATGGGATCAAAACCAGCCGTATCATATTTGGAATATCATCATCAACCATGATTGTTATAATGGTTAACAGCAATCATGTGGGTAAAACAATGCCAAAAACCAACCATGACTGGGAATGGTAACCATACCACATGCTGAAGGTGATGGCTGGGGGATGGTTTTAAAGTTTTGTTTTGCCCCCATTAATACTGCTATCATGTAAAATGAGAGCTACCTTAGATGGTCAATAAAAAAAAACCTCCAGAAACCGACCAGGACCTACTGCCATCTCCAGCTATAGCTGGGTCAGGTTTTCTCAGCTTTTTCCTGGTATCCAAGAATCGCAAGTCATCAATCCATGGTATCCGATCCATGGTATCCGATCATTAAGCGGATGTATCTAAACGTACATGTATCCGATCATGTATCCGATCAATGTCTCCAATGGATCTGTCTATTTTTTTGTAGATTTCCAATCTTGTCGATGCATGAAAACCCATGGTTTTGTCAGGAAATGATCTATAAATGATGGGTTTTCCACATGGTGATGGTCAAAATTGGAATATCCAAAGACAGAAGACTAAACATGGACCAATATCTGTGGTCCCCTAGGTCTTTAATTTTGACCTGTCCCCAATATTTATGTTATTTACTGGAAGGTAAATCGTCAATTCCCAACAGCCCAACAGCTTTGGGGTCTCAGCCCAGATGAAGGTTCGGAGCAAGTTCTAGGGGTCTTCGCTGGACTGCTGCCAGGCTTTCCTACCACTTTTGATGGTCAAATCTCTCTGTTTTTGCACTTCAAAATCCCCGGTAAAAATCCCAGTGTTACAGTGTTACCGTCTCGGTGAAGTAATTAGATATTATGACATATTAATAAATTCTATTGCTTTCTACTTCTTAACCACTAATACTATTACTACTTACTAGAAAAACGATATACTATACTACTACTATAGCTTTTTCTGCGGTTTCAGAAGCAATGTTAAGCAGTTTTTGCAAGCGATTTTTTAGCTTTTCTGTCCTTTACTGCCATGGTGTTTTAGCGTTTCGCATGCTGCTAAGCTTAGCATCCTGCTTGTGGGGCGGGTCATCCATGTAATTCGATGATTGTACAATATATTCCCATGAAATTAAAAGGTCGTTGCCATAATGTTGGGTTTGCCTGAACTCCTGAAATCAGTTATCCCATGTTATCCCCATTCATCATCAATTATCCCTCCTTAAGATGACCATTTTGGGAGTATACTCTATTTTCAGACACACCTAAATCGAATCTAGCTGGTTACATACCACCCGAGTTGGATATAGTTGATTTTACCTTATGATACCCATTGTGTTTGCTTGCAACTACCTGACATGCAGTTGAGGTGACAAAAATGCTGTAATCATGGTTTCAGCCCCCAATAGTTGGGATATAACCCCTATAACTATGATGAAATCTATCCACTCACAACTGGAACGGCACTTCCAAGTACCAAGCACTCATCCACTGGGTCTGACGTCGAGGTACCCCCAAGCGTCGCCGCAGCCCCGGCCAAAACACCGCCCGCTGTCATTGGGACGGGTCCTGCTGGGGAAAAATCAATGGGAACTTGGCACAAAAAAAAACCCAAGTATGGCTATCAAATAATGGTAGTGAAGCAATAGTAAACCATCTTCATTTTTTTAGATGGTATACACCATCAGTATGCGTGGTTTATTGTTGCTGTACTGACATCATGCCTATCAAATAATGTGGAACATGATGTTGTAAACCATGCAAAAACTGGGGGGAGTTTAAAGATGATATTTGCATGATTTAAGCAACAAATATTGCGGGATTTAACTGACAGTTGCTGGGAAATATTGGGATCTGAACGAATATTTCATGAGTATCTTCACTAAACACACCAAAATGGCGTGTCAAGAAGTTAGGCACCAACATTTGGGGTCATCAGCAACAAAAGTTGCAATTCAAGAGAGCTGTGGAACCAATTGGACACCCAGTTCTGGCAATTTCAATGGGAAAAATGAGGCTTTTCAAGGCATAAAATTTGGGGTTACCCATGCTGTCCCCCATGGGTTCAAAGTTAAACCCACCATTTTCGATGCCCACCATTTTCGTGATCGAGGGTAAAATCTCATGGGTCACATCCCAATGATCCAATGGTGGTTGCATCATTGCACAGCTGCTTAGAATGGGTTGAAATAGCATACAATAGCACTGTTTATATGTTTTTTTGAATGGAACTTGTTTCATCCTTTCAAATCCCCACATGAAAAAAACATGTTCAGATTCCACCCCCGTCATCTCCCAAAAAAACGACAGCATTTCTCAGGAAAAGAACTGGACCACTCCAGCTCCAGCCTGATCTCTGAAGTCATCGACATCCGTCGAATGGCTGCAGAGTGGCAGATGTTTTTCCTGCACCTATTTGCACATTTTTGGATGAAATCCCGGTAGCCCAAAAGTTGCACTTTGTGGTACCAGGGATCGTCTGTGCGCTAAAAAAAGGTCTACACTTAACAAATCTTGATCTAAGTCGAGCAAAGGAACCCAGAAATGAAGACACCTTCATCTCTGAGCCATGATTTTTGATTGGCTAACCGGGTAGGGGGACTCGCAGAACCCGGCCACCGGCCCTCGGAGATTGCTCCGCAGCCGCTGGCGCGAGCGCGAGGAGGGCCCCCTTTGAGCAGCAAAGTTTGTGACATGTCGAAATGTCTGATCTGTGGATCACAAGCACAAGCTGATTACACGCTATCATTGAATCATATATCAGCTGATCTTATGAGTTAAAATGATCTGATCTACTCATCTATCAATTTTCTTCTCAACCTAGCTTTCTATATGTGCCTTTGCTAGCCATGATCTTAGAGCCCCACATCCCCCGCTGCAAGAGGATCATCCCTGGAATGGTAAGTGGTTCATAACCATATTATATACACGTATATATATATATATGTCTATAAATATATGTATATATATATATCTAATCCATTTATAGATGGGATTTATAGATGGGATACTAACCAATTTTCTACAGGGATCCCCCTTTTAAGCAACTCCACACAAAAAAAACACGTATTTTTTTTCTGCATGGAACAGCGGCAGGTTCCCACGAGAATGGAGCGATGGCTGGCAACAGCATCTGGCTGTTGGTAGGGACGAGATTTGTGCTGGGAGGGATGAACACCAGGTTTCAGCATAGAGAACAGTGCCATTTCTTCCGGATCTTTCCCCGCAAGCTGACAACATCTTCTGGGATATGATTAGTAGAGCATGGTCTAAGCAATCTTTTCATCTAACCACAATCGTCTGTTCACCCAAAAAAGGTGAAGCACGCATTCGAATTCCACTATATTCTGACTATATCCATGACATGGTTGGTATATGTTGGTATTTTGAGGGGTTGGTATTTGTGCATCCAACCCGTGGCCAAACACAAAGACGGTGTCCCTTCAAAAGTTCCCAGTGTGTTGCCGTCGCCATGGCATCGGAAGATTCCAATGGCAGCTGACTGCCGAAAACATGCGAGTCCATTGGGTACAAGTCAAAACCGTGGGACCCGGATGATACCCTAAATTAATGGAAGTTGTTTCCCCCAGTCATATGGCAATACTCGGTTTTGACACATCCCCAATTGGATCCAATTGGGTTCATCCTCCAGGCGCTGAACCATCACCATCTGAAGAGATTTCATGTGATCAGGCTTGCCTTCTTGGGCCTGTCCGAAAATGACTTGTATACCGATCTCATCCGATATCCAAGGAGCTTGGCCATTCTAACAATCGCTAATATGATGATCAATGATCAATGACAACACATCTAATTTTGGGGTAGACCAATTGCAATCAAAGCTACTCAATTGTCTACCTTGTCGAGCGATTGCCACACGCCGCAGTTCATTGAACTGGAAGGAACAAACCTTGAGAGGGTGTTCGCTTGCGAGATTGGGGACTGCCGAAGTAATCCGGGCTTCTGCAGATTCAGCAGAAAATGTCCGACAACATGTCTGCCCGCACTGCCAAACAATAACACAGCCAATTGAGGGCCCATTGGCACCACATTCTTTAGCGTAGCTATCTAAGGTATGCCATCGCGACCAGACACTGTCAAGGCAGCCAAGGCATTGGCAACACTCAGCCTCAAACGTGGCTTCTGAGTGAATTTTGGAGTCTGGAAAAAAAACTGCTGACCCCCTGGTAATCAAACGTGGCTAGCTGGACAATCCACCATTTAGTTCGATGATTTTCCTATTTTAACCTCCAGTAGATGCTTTTCCTACAAAAACTCCAGTATTACAGGGGATTTTCCGCCAGCTTTGATGACACCAGAGGGTACATACAACTAGCCTGCTACTGGTGCCCTTCATCATCATGGCGTCTGGATAGGCATCTAGGAGGTGAGGCACATCAACTTAACCTTACTAAATGGCTTTAAACAGAAAAACAGAAATTTTGTGAAAATGGAATGATCACCATCCAACCATCTAGATCCATCCAGTAATATGAATGTATACATATATACATATATATATATATATGTATATATATATATATATGTATGTATATATATATATATGTATATATATATGTATGTATATATATATAATGTGAATATATATATATAATATACAGTCCAACTTTTGACCCTGGCACATGTAGAAATCTCCGTCTTCACCAATCGTGAAATCACCATCACTTCCGGGCTCACATGCCTCACTGGTCGGTCAACCATCCGTGATGTCAGTACCTGCCAGCAGGTTCGTTTCGCCGGGATGTGTCAATGGTGAATAGCCCCATCAGTTTGGCCACTCTTTGGGAAAATGATGATCATCCATGGGATTTTTTTGGTTTCCCATATTTCAGTGTTTCTCACTTCAACCCCGTCGGATCGTCGGATCAAATCTAAATGTGTGTCTGCGACAGTTCATATTGATGTTTGCGGTGTGCACTCCCACCTGACCGTCGCTGTCGCCCACTTAAGTACCACTTGAGATAATATTGAAGTTATTTCTCTTCCTCAAAATCCCTATTTGGTTGATGAACAAATTCCGTTTTGAGTAGAATCTTCCAGTCTTAGCGTGCAATGTGTGAAATTTTCGTCGGTGTACCAGGGCCATTCCCAGCTGCGAAGCGAGGCACTGTCAGTCATGTCCACGCGGTAGCTACTAATGGAGGCCTGGACAGGTGACGCCCAACGAAAACAGGCTAGCTAAGTGGGAGAAGACCATCAAATACAATGGTTTGAACCGTTTTTTGTTGGTCATCAAAGGAAGTTTAGGGGGAGAAACTTCCGTGTTACGGACTTTTAGAATGTCAGGGAAAGAGTTAGTCAAAGAAAGAGTTAGTGAGGGAAAGAGTTAATTGTAACTTTTAGAATGTCAGGGAAAGAGTTAGTCAAAGAAAGAGGGAAAGAGTTAATTGTAACTTTTAGACTGTCAGGGAAAGAGTTAGTCAAAGGAAGAGTTAGTTAGGGACAGAGTTAATTGTAACTTTTAGAATGTCAGGGAAAGAGTTAGTCAAAGAAAGAGTTCGTGAGGGAAAGAGGAATGTCAGGGAAAGAGTTAGTCAAAGAAAGAGTTCGTGAGGGAAAGAGGAATGTCAGGGAAAGAGTTAGTCAAAGAAAGAGTTAGTGAGGGACAGAGTTAATTGTAAATGACATCTTCAAGTTGGATTTTTGAAGGAAGTCTCGCACGAAATGCGTTTTTGAGAGATAGCAGATGCACGAAACCCTATGTTTTTCCATACAAAGTCCGTCCCCGAACCTCGATGATCTACCTCTGCGGTGCGACGGTTGCGAGACGGTCTCGTGTGTGGTGGTCGGATCATGGGCGGATCATGGGCGGATCATTCTCGGATCGGTTCCGCATTGTAAATGGGGTTTCACCTGTGTTTCGTGCATTTGCGGTCGACAGAATTCCATTGTGATTTGCAACTGTAGGATCGTTCCCGCAATGTAAATGGGATTGCAAGTGGTGCTGGTGGATGAGTTGCCGATATTTGCCGATGGAATTCCATTGTGATTTGCAACTGTAGGATCGTTCCTGCAATGCAAATGGCATTGCAAGTGGTGCTGGTGGAGGAGTTGCCGATGGAGTTTTGAAGGAAGTCTCGCACGAAATGCGTTTTTGAGAGATAGCAGATGCACGAAACCCTATGTTTTTTCATACAAAGTCCGTCCCCGAACCTCGATGATCTACCTCTGCGGTGCGACGGGTGCGAGACGGTCTCGTGTGTGGTCGGATCATGCTCGGATCATGGTCGGATCATGGTCGGATCGGTCTCGGATCGGTTCCGCATTGTAAATGGGGTTTCAACTGTGTTTCGTGCATGTGCGGTCGACAGAATTCCATTGTGATTTGCAACTGTAGGATCGTTCCCGCAATGTAAATGGGATTGCAAGTGGTGCTGGTGGATGAGTTGCCGATGGAATTCCATTGTGATTTGCAACTGTAGGATCGTTCCCGCAGTGTAAATGGGTTTGCAAGTGGTGCTGGTGGAGGAGTTGCCGATGGAGT
>CAMXCT020000258.1:737500-837253 GCA_947184155.2 Cladocopium goreaui | reverse complement strand
TCTATTGTGTTTTGCAACTCAGTCTCTGCAGATCGCATTGTAATGGCTGCGTCAAGGTTGCTTCGTGCTGCGGCTGCATTTGTAATACTATTGTCTTTAACAGCTCGACTTCGTAAATCGTATTGGAGTGGCTGCATGAAGGCTGCCACAGTGATTTGTCAGCAGATTTTCTAATTTTGGCGCTAGTGATTTTCCTTCTAAACATCCTTTTAAAAAGTGCTTCAAAATCATCTTTTTTTCGCTCTGGCGCCGAGATCCGGTTTTGGAGCTACAATTTCCGACGCCGTTGCGCGTAGTTCTATTGTGTTTTGCAACTCAGTCTCTGCAGATCGCATTGTAATGGCTGCGTCAAAGTTGCTTCGTGCTGTGGCTGCATTGGTAATACTATTGTCTCTTGCAGCTCGACTTCGTAAATCGTATTGGAGTGGCTGCATGAAGGCTGCCACAGTGATTTGTCCGCAGATTTTCTCCATTTTGTCGCATTAGTGTTTTTTTGTTCCACGTAGGTTTAGAGCAGTGTGAAGTGTGGGGCGTAAAGAGTGCAGTGTGAGGTTTGGAGTGTGAAGGAAGCAGTGAGAAGTGAGAAGTGTGAAGTGCGGACTGTGAAGTGTGAAGTGTGGAGTGTGAAGTGTGAAGTGTGGAGTGTGAAGTTTGAAGTTTGGAGTGCGAAGAGTGCAGTGTGAAGTGTGGAGTGTGGAGTGTGAAGACTTTGCTTCGTCTCTTGCTGAAAAAAAAACCGCTTGTCGAGGGAAGGACACGGTCGGGACAGGTTGTCTTTGAACTATAGGTCATTTATGTTTGGGAAACTTCCGCCGCCGGCTTGCCCGGGTCTATGTTAATAGCAGTTTTATGCAATTTTGGGGTATATCACATCATATCCCATGTCTGGACACCCACTTTGAAGCCTCACGAATTGTACTCTACACATGCAAAAATGAAGATGTTAGCAACAGAAACGAGAGCTTTGAAGAAAGAACATCTGGTTGGTGGTGCAATAACCATCTTGAAAAATGATGGAGTTCGTCAGTTGGGATGATGACATTCCATTCCCAACTGTTTCTGGAAAGTCATTCAAAATTCCATGGTTCCAGTCACCACCAACCAGATATTGGATTGTGTCCAACTGGCCAATGGAGGCTTGACGGGGATTTTCGGTTCACCAGAGATTCTGTGGCGCTGACGGGCACCTGGTGCCTTTTGAAAAGGTTGGGACATGTTCATATAAAAATCAGACATATGGGCCATGGGTACATATCGCTGCATATAAATACACACATACAGATTTTACTTGACAGAGGTTTTACCCATAGTTTTCATGCTGAGAGTTGGGCTGAACACGTGTTTTTCTCATCCATTTTTTCAGGTGACATCCCCCATCCACATAGCAACAAAAACAAGTAAAATTTTCTTCACATATTTCCATTGCTGTTGATATCCCAACATATCCCAACATTTGTTGCTTTAAATCACTAATCACTATGGATGGGATACCTATCAACCTAACATTCACCCAGCAGTTGGTTTACCATTTTTTTTGTTGCTGCTTTACACCCCCATTCCGTCCATTCTTGATGGTGAAAAACATTCCTGAAGTTCTACCCAGTGTTCATCTTTAGAAATCCAAGGTAGCCAGTGAAATCTGTTTTAATTACCTATCTATTTTTAGATGTTCGCAGATATTTATTTGGTTCCCCTAAACCAAGGTTCAAACAAATTTGTAATGCTTGCAACTCGATACATGAAGGTCAACCCCAGAATTTACGCGGAGCATGAGAATATATGAGAATGTTACCACTAAAACAAATACTTTACAAAGGGTTCGAAGGGTGTGAACAAACATAAATTCATCGATGATGATGTTGATGATGATGATGATAATGATGATGATGCTCGCCAGCCATTTGGAGCCATAGTCATATGGCTTTGCCCGGCCACACGAAAAAACGCGAAGATGAACTACATCATGTATCTAGGATGTCTAGAGGAACCAATGTTTTTGGGTCATTTAAGAATTCATTATCAAACCTGAAGCAAAGACCATAAAACTAATGATTTGCCTGTTACTTTAAGCATCATCGATGGGGTCGAACATGAGGTCGCTGAAATCTGGTGCAGTCGAAACATGTGACATATTCCTCCCATTCACCAACCATTCACCAATGGGTCTTTTTTCCCGCCCAGGATTGACCCACAGCACATTAAAACGGGGAAACCAATGGTTTGGGTTCCCCCCCCCATTTTAGGAAAACCTATGGAAAAACCCCAATCTCTAGATGATTTGCCTTTTTCATCCTTTTTCTACTACTCATCTGGAGGTTTCCTGAAATAGGGTACGCCCAAAATCATCCATTTATAGATGGATTTTCCACTATAAACCATCCAGCTGCAGCTATTGGGGTACCCTTCATCCCACCATTCGCAGGGCGCCTCCATGTGTTGAAGTCGCTTGCGTAACAACGCGTTCTCGAGCTTCAGCGCCTGGCTTCCGCAGGGAAGAGTAGACCCATGTAAATTTTTCACCCTTACCCTCTGGCAAACTAACATTTGGCTATTGAAAATGGCCATTTATAGTTTATTTACCTATGAAACATGGTGATTTTCCATAGTTATGTGACAGTTTACCAGAGGGTAACTAACTTGTGGTTTCCAGTCGTTCCATCCATTTCGGAGAAGTCCCCAGTTGCACCTCTGCTTGCTTCTCCATCACAGTGAACCTTGGAAATCGTGGGGCCAACCATGAAATCAGTGCTGTGCTATGGGGCCGGCTGTTCGACATCCCGAAACCAGAGTTTTACCTATTATAAAATGATGGTTTTTCTTCACCATGGTTTTTCACTGCTTCCTGCAGTTACTGTAATCATGCTCCATATCATTACTGGTGAAAGTCTCGCGTCACTTAAGAGGCCAGCGAAGGTGATTGCTCCGTTTCTTGTTGGTGAACACCACAGTTCAACCCCAAAGACATCTTTTCAAGAAGTGTCCAAGGACATAACAAATCACAATTTTTATAGGTGGTATGGTTACCATTCCCAAATGGGCGGTTTATGACACTATTTTACCCACATTACTTTACATTTTCAGCCTCTTTCCTTGGTGCGAGGTGTGCCCACCGCCCGGTCGGCCAAGGGTGGACACTCAACGCTCACCGTCCCCAGCTCTCCATTTTTGTTGGGTCAGGTCGCCGATGTTTGTTGAGTCCCCCATATTTGCAGGTTTCCTGAGTCATGGGGGTAGCCCTAAATCATCCATTTTAGGATTTTCACTCAAAAAACAATCCAGCTATTGGGGTACCATTTATGGAAGCCTCCATATTTAAGTTGGCCAACAAACAGTTTTTGATGAGCCCTGCATTTTGGTTTCCCACAACAAATGATAGACAGCTAGGCAGATGGATAGATAGCTTAGATAGATAGCTTAGATACCCTCTGGTTATGACTAACATAGCCATGGTATAGATGACCCATAGAAATAGATGGTTTCCCTATTAAACATGGTGATTTTCCCATAGAAATAGATGGTTTCCCTATTAAACATGGTGATTTTCCATGGCTATGTTGAACAACCAGATGGTAGCTCAGATAGAGACAGTCCACCAAGGCACTTGCTGATGGCGGGACCTTCTTTCTGCGGACTCGTGAAGTCCAACGCGCCGAACCTCGATGTGCCAACGAACATAACCCGGGGGGTTATAAATCCCAAAAAAAACTTGGTACTAACTGGACATAGATGCAGATAATGGATTTGTAAACAACCTTATAATCTTATAACTGGGGCCTCGCCTGGTTATCAATGTGAAACATGGTGGTTTAAGCATGTTTAAGCATCAAACATGGTACGTAGCCAAAATATCCTAAAATTAAAGACCCCCCAATTGCGGAGATCGAATACAGAACGGGTTTTGTTTGGGGGATATTTAAAATCAGGGGGAAGCGAAAAAAACATCTATGCGGATCTCAGAAACGGTTAACTCGACGAAATAAAGCGAAGAACTTTAACCGTTGATATCTAAGCCTAAGCCTAGTATGGATCTTTTTTCTTTTGGGTCCCATATTTGATCAATGAAACCTTCAAAATGGACCCCCCCCAAAAAATCAATACACCACTGGGAAAGTGATTGATGTTGGTGAACCCAATGCCAGAACCCATTTCTGGCAAAATCTTGGATGGTTTATTGGGGATGACTCAAGCTAGGAACGATGCTTCGTCACCAGATCAGATTGGGCTAGCACCGCCAAAAATGAGCCTGGCGGGCTCTATACAACTTCAGTTACTGACATCTTCGCACAGTTTCTGGGAAAATGATGCTCTGCTAAATTCAATCAAGACTGCCCCCAGTAAATAGGGAATCCATGAACCAGAGTTAATTAGGTTTTCATCATCTTTCTCGGAACCACATCCATTTCACACATCTGACATGGATGATCGTGGCAAATCTGGTGAATCCTTCTGGGATCATTCCTCTGGACCGAAAATGATCCAATGGTCACCACATTGGCGCGCCAAGGAACTCTTTTTCGATGGGAAACTGAGTGTCTTCTTCCTGGCATCTGATGTGGCAAACATTGGCAAACCGAAACCACCAAAAAGCGCTTGCAAGGAACTTATACCCTCTGGTAAACTGTCACATAGCTATGGAAAATGACCATTAATAGTGGACTTTCCCATTAAAAATGGTGATTTTCAATAGCTACGTTAAATTACCAGAGGGTAACTGATAACCAGTGTATTACCCCCCAAAAATCATCAACCACCAGATCTAAGGTGATGCTCTCCCGTAAGGATTCATCGATTCAGAAGGCGCCGATTTGCTAGCCATTAATGCTAACAGCAAACCATGCATATTTTCATGGTATACCAGCAAAATGGTTGGTGAAAATTACATTGCAAAATTGGGATGAATCGGTTGATGTTGAAAATATGATAGTTCACCAGCAAAATTGATGATATTTTTTTGGGATGGTGAATTTTTTTTGAAAGTTACAAAAACATTGCACTAGAAAAAAACCACAAATCCTGGTTTTCCAGCGTCAGGGATCATCTTGATATGGAAGAACCTGAAAAATCCTTCCACAATCCCCGTGGGTTTCCCTCCGGAAAATCCGGAAAAGCTGACCATTGGCAAACCACCCCATTGGCCATGGATCCCCCTCGGGTGGACACCTGAGTCGGCTGAACCACATTTTTTGGCCGGGCTTTTGTTACCAGTCGCGAGCCGTTGACAACTACACAACCTTAATTCCTTTGCCCAATGAATTTGCCAAATCTCCAAGTTGATGGCTTTGTAAGCTGGGTATCCCTAGCATGGAGCATAAGAATCCCCAATAACGGAGTAGTATCACTTACAGAACGATTTTGGCAGTTAAATCCGCTATAATAAGCAACAGGGGTTGCTAACTGTCCCGTACTATGGACTATCAACTCCACAATAAATTTAGTAGTATAACTCCCTGTATTAACCAATCAACCAAGGTATTTTGTTCATGGCTCAAGGCTTCCGTTCCCTCGCCTCCTTCGCTCCCCGAGGGCTCAAGATGAAGCTCCAATTGGCCTTGTCCTGCCACAGTCGTGTGCAACATATTCAATGGCCAACAGGAACCGATTTATTGGAGGTATCTACGATGTTTTTAAAGCCTATTTTTTAGGGCTCAATTTCAGGGATACAAGATGTAGGCTTATATGGTACTAACGTATCTCCATTTTAGAGTCCTGATAATTCCACCTGGCCAGAGTTTCGCAGTGGATGGTGTGGGGTAGCCATTTTAGGGTCCCAACTGGAGGATTTCACCTTGAGATTGTCGTGGAATGATGGGTGTTATCATGGGTATATCATCAACAATATATAGGGGGTATACCATATGATATAGGGGGTATACCATATGATATACCATATGATATACCCCCTATATCATGGGTATAACATCAATATATATATATATATCATCAATATGATATAGGGGGTATGGTGATCCATCCATTATCCTTAGGATGGGTAAAAACACAAATCCACAAATCCACATGGAATGGATTGATGACAGTGCCCCAATATGGATATACTGTCTCCAACTTTTGAGGATGGTACATATGTTCAGGGAGAAGCATCCATCTTATGTTTTATGTTTTTTTTTTCAGATGCACAAATCGGATAAAACCAGAGTTTGATCCAACATGTCTTTGGATTTCACTGTCCATCATTTTTTTTGGGGGGCACTGATTTTGAGGCATAGCCCTCTCCCAGCGCCATTTTCCCATCCCACATTGCATAATCATTTGTTGGCATCCGTAGACTCGTATCCCCTCTCCGCGTTTCTAGACCTTTCTGAACATGCCATTTTATTATCAATTATCATAATATACGGTAAATTAATGTAAATTATCATATTTCACTGACCTGAATATCCGATAAATACTTCGGCCATTGGATCATTTCCCTATAAAAAAACCATGAATCCAGGCTTCGGCAGAAATGGGATCATCCACTGTTTTGGACCGGCTGAACCATAGCAAAATCGCTGGTTTTTTTCTCCCAGAATTTGGGGTTTCAAGATGTGTTACACCACTATTCTGTGTTAATACACATTTCGGGTTTCTATTCTTGTTTGTAAAGCCCCAAATGTCTGTTGAACTCGCACCATGCAAGGCATGCGCTACCTGTGGAGGGAGGGTAATGGGCAAGTGCCGGGACTCCTGTGCCGCAACGAGCTGCGAAACCTCCTATGACAAACGGTGGTAAACTGGACCTTAGTTCTATCTTTTTGAGATTTCTGTATATCATTATATATTTATATAATTCTATGTATCTAGACATACATCCGTAATATATATATATATATACAAAATATGTATGTATGTATGTATGTATGTTTGTATGTGTGTATGTGTGTATGTATGTATGTATGTCTGTATGTCTGTATGTCTGTATGTATGTGTATGTGTGTATGCGTGTATGTGTGTATGTGTGTATGCATGTATGTATGTATGTATGTAAGTAATGAAAGTAATGTATGTAATGTATGTAATGTATGTAATGTATGTCTGTATGTGTGTATGTGTGTATGTGTGTATGTGTGTATGTGTGTATGTGTGTATGTGTGTATGTGTGTATGTGTGTATGTGTGTATGTGTGTATGTATGGGTGCATGCATGGATGCATGTATGCATGCATGTATGCATGTATGCATGTATGCATGCATGTATATATATATATTATCATAGAGATATGATAGCCGATCATAAGTTCCTGAACATGTGGCTTTATTGACCGTATATCTAGATATCTATGTGCATCTGTACGTATTGATAGGGTCGATCAATTGGGACAGATCAGTTGGGTTCCAATCCAACCCGGTTCAACCAACCAAACATCGGGTTAGATCAACTAAGCTGTAGGTTTTACTAATCAAACCTTGGAATTGCATTAACATAATTTGGGCTTCAACATGCTTAAACTATCACCCTGAGCACTGGTTAGAAATGCGGATTTGTAGCTTTCCCAAGATTGAACGCTAAGTATAGTGTGCTGCAACAGAGCTAATGGCAAACGGTAGCAAGTCTGCAAGAAAGCGAATTCGGGAAATCAACTTCTTCCCCATCGGGGATGAAACACAGATGGACTGATTCATCAAACTTTATCCAGAGCCAGAATGATCTCCCAGATGGTAAACATAATCATATTACCATCTGGGAATCAATATCATTATACATATTGTACATATTGTGATATTAATAATAGTGATCATCTTCCTATTCTACATATCACTATCATTCCTCTTCATGTGGGCTTTTACCCGAAGAATCTCCCAGTCCCACTCCACCAAAACTTCGGACCTTCGCTTGGCGCAGTTGGGTGATGACTGTCTGCCTGATTTGCCAAGTGCTTTGAGGAAACATCACGCGTTTTCCCATCCAAAATATGCATATTCCTGTATATTTTCTTGCCCATGTGACATCTTGGTCACTGTATGTCGATGGAAAACAAGGCAGGCGAATTTGCAGACATATGAGAATTGTCAGTTTGACCCATCAGTGTCATCAGACTCGAACAACCATCGAACCGCAGATCGGCTGGTATAGGAGTAAAGGACCCATTGTTTTGGGGCTGGAAGCTGACCTAGTGTCAAACGAATCCACAATGATTGCTCTCATGACTGACCGTATTTTTAGTTTTCCCATGCAAACTTGGATCTGCATCCGATCAAAAATTGGGCAGCATATTTCTGGTTTCTGGTTTTACCACCAAAAAAAACATTAGCCATTTGGGATCACCATCCTGATATGGTTGAAAAACAACTTTGAAATTCTACCAACCAGTAGCATCACTATTCAGGGCGAACCACCTAGCTGAAACGGAGGTTTCCTAAGTCATGGTACCCCCAGTCATCATCCATTTATTGATGGATTTTCCACTCACCGTCCAGCGAGAAAGGGGTAACCTCATGGCTGAGATGGGACGACCCTCCATCATATCCCAAGGCGTGGTTTTCTCCCGCAACAAAAGGCTGTTTCTGTTTCTTAAATCCATCCATTTTTCTCTTCAACTCTATTCAAATTTTGTGGTTTCCAGCAAAAATATGGTCAGAAGCCGACTTCTTGCTGGTTGATTCACCAGTTTTGGTGTGGTTCCAACATGTTTCTTGAGATTTTCACAATTTTTTCAGCTCCAACCGAAAAATTCAGCGACAAGCGAAGCGACCCTTCGTCGTTCCAGGCTTCGGTGCTCACCTTAGAAGATTGGACATCAAAAATCAGTTCAGCTCACCAATTATCCAGTATTTGGTGCTGGAGACACGCTGAAAAACATCTTCACCAAGCACTCGGATTTCTCTTCTACGCCAGCCCCGGTGAAACACCACTGGCTTGCTGAGTTTCCGTGCCACAAAGATGGCACCATCCTCAAAGCGCCAAATGTCGGGCAGATCTTGGGATGGGCAAAATATCAAAATAGGTTTGCTTATGCTTGCCATTGTTTACTCTTTGGCTATTTAACATAGCCATGGAAAATGGCCCATTTATAGATGATTTTCCCATTAAAACCTCCATTCATAAGGGATTTTCCATGGCTATGTTAAATAACCAAATGGTACCAACTGGTTATTTAACAGAGCCATGGAAAGATCCACCCATTTTTAGTAGGTAAACCATCTGTAAACGGGCCATTTTCCATGGCTATGTTAAATAACCAGTGGGTACCCCTAATGATGGCCGGCTATTTTCGAACCACAACTTTCTTAAACTGAGGAAAATATGGGTTCACATGACAAAAATAAACCCCAGTTCTCAGTTGGAGCTGGCTTGCTGTACCGATTGCTTCCGTGGAGACCCATCACTGCCTATGGGTAGTATAAATATATGCGTATATACATGTTATACTAACTACAAGATTCAATATCATTTATATCAATATATATATATAATATTTTTATATTATATATTATATATAGATTATAATCTATACATATCAAGGATGGATTATCAAACCTATTTTCAGACCAACCTTTCACCGCTTCACCTTTCAACGGCCATTGCTGGCCTGGACCGGTAAGGAGATCCATCGATTTCGCACCGCGGCCTGCCAGGGACATTTCTCCCCTGAGCAATGGAGACTCAGCAGGGAGAATCTGGGGAATACCAGGGAATATGATCATTCCAATGGCATAGATGGGAATAAATTCCTGATAGGATGATTCAATGGATTGGTTTAAGGGAAAATTTAGAGGAAAGCCCCATATTTAATGGGAAAATCTGTGGTTTCCTGTAGATTTTCCCTTAAACCAATCCATTGAATGATGGAAATATGATAGGAAAATATGTAAGGCAAGATCCATTCTGAGATTTTTCCATAGACGTTGCAGTGGGCTCCGGAGAAAGATGATCTAAGATGCATGTAGACACACATGGAGGTTTCCATACAGGGGGTGCCCCAAAATTGTTGGTTTATAAGGGAGAATCCTATTAGACTGGATGATTTGAGGGTACCCCATTAAGGAAACCTCCATATGGCTATGAGTCAAAATGTCAAAACTCTGGTACCCCGTGAAGGAAAAAAATGCTGGTGAATGGGTGTTCATCCCACGATGAAGAAGAAGAAGGTAGTCGGCTGCAGCGTAACTCGCGCTCGCAGCCAGCAGTCGCAGGGAGGGCACCCAATTTATGGTCATTTTAAGAGAACCATTATGATACACTGTAAGTGGGGAAGATCGTCATATTTGAGTGTGGCTCTAAATTTTCAAGCCAGTACCAGATTGGGAAACAATCTTATGTTGTTACTGAAACATGAACTATTCAAAATCGCCTGGTTGATCGGTTGTTACAGGGAGTTCTACTGCCTAGGCTATTGAGGATGATGTGATCTTTCAACTAACCCATAGGGAAAGCTATCAACCAACTAGTCATGAGCTAGATGAATTTTGAGTGACAATGTTTCATAAATCTGGCTGAATCTCACTTTGGGACGGTCTCCACCGAATGAAAAAATAGAGGTGATGTGGGCATTGCTTGGCAACTTCTCGGATACTGATGGATGCCCCTAACTCCAATGGCAATCATTCCCATTCACATTGCTATTTCACACATCCATATCCTATAGGAAAAACTTGGAAAACATCTTCCAGAGCCTCTTTTTGATTCCACTCGATGATTCTATGCGCCTCCCACACATAGGCAGACTTCTTCTCACTGGGATCTTCGCAAAAGGCGCTTCGATCCTTTAGAAACTTGTACCTTAGCACGAGGACCCACAACTGGGAACTGGGGAAGATATGGCGAACCTTATTTCTGGTTAGTATATATGGTTACAGTATGGGTCAAAACTTGTGACCAGGAAACCACATATTTTCGCAATTTTTTGTAGCCTAAAGTTTGATTGTTGATCATCGTTATGGGGTTAAATATCGCATTTCTGACAAAATCATATCATAGTGTGGATTGCATCCCACTCTATCTCACTATCTCCCCCATGATGGTTCCTTGGTATTGCCAGATAGATCCTCATCGCTGGGAGAGAACGCCCTTGATACCCCCACAAACAAAAAAACTATTATATCCCATTGAATCCCATTTTGATGGCTTTTAGGTGGTGATATCCACAGCAAATGGTTGGACAAACAGCACCAGTGAAATCTGCTCAGCAAATCAGGCCTTGTTGGCGAAGAAACCCCCCGACCGCGACCCAGAGGCGGCGCCGAGGAGCTCAAAACAAAGGCTGGCTTTGCCATCGGGGCGCACCTTCGATGGATCTTTAGGGATGGTAAATAGATTGCTGGGCTGTGATACTAATGGGAATGTCATTTGGATATCACCAATGGGATGTGGGTGATAACATGGTCAATCCTTGGTAGCCCACAAAAAAAACATATTTTTGTTTGCTGGTTATGGTTAGTTCCCATTTATAGAAAAAAACTATCCAGGATGAGTTTCTACTCAGTCAGTGATGCATTTGGGATTTCACCACCGCATGAGGATATCATGGGCCAATGCCATCCTAACTGAAATGGGGGTCGACTGGGAATTGCGAAAGCTGGGGGCTCCAGTTGTGTGTTCCTCGACTGGATACGCAAGATTCAAAATAGGACATGACTGGCATGTTCCTGCAAAGATGCAGCTAAGAGTTACTGGTTGGTGGTATACCTACCCCTCTGAAAAGTGATGGAGTTAAAGTCAGTTGGGATGATGACATTCCCAACTGAATGGAAAGTCATAAAAGCCAGGCTCCCAAGAATCCCATGAAATGGTCGAACGCAGCCATCCGAAAAATCACTTTTTGGTGGTAAAAAAATACCATTGCTTTTGGATCGTTCAATGTCCTAGAATCCCATGAAATCCCTGTTAACCCAGATTTTGGGTTAACCCCCATCCATTCTTTGACAGTACACTCATATCTTCTATCCAACTTCATTTCTGGTTTAAGTCTAATTTTTCATCGTTACATAATTACGACGAAATCATATCAAATCCAAATTCGCGAACTCCCCCATTTTTGTTGGTTACTCTCTGGTAATTTAACATAGCGAACTGGAAGCCATGAAAAAAACATAGTTCGTTGATTTACCTATTAACGATGGTTTGGTTGGTGGTTTCAACCCCTCTGAAAAATATTAATTAGTCAGTTGGGATTATTATTCCCAATATATGGAAAAATAAAAAAATGTTCCAAACCACCAACCAGGTGATTTTCCAGTTCGCGAACTCCGAGAACTTGGTCGACGCCGACCTCTGGTTCCAGCCAGATAGCAGCTCCACTGCTCCAGCGAGGGTACCTGCCACCCTAAAGGTTTCATCAAAAATTGAAGTTTTAATGGGAAAACCATAGGAAAACCATAGGACCATAGGAAATATATGGACATCCTCTATAAATGGAGGGCGATAGTTCGCTGGGAAAAGTCAACAGTGTTGGAGTTTCCAGCGTGCCATGCTTGATTGCTATATGGGTTGTAATACTTGCGCACCCCTTCTCACCTCACAATGTCAGTGAAATTCCTCAAAAACGTTATCAAAAAGAATGAGCTATGATCATACAGGATGGGGCCCCCAGTGATGTGAACGTTGGTTCATAAACCATGAAATAACCTCCATGAACTAGTTGGTTATATCTACCAGAGACCATAGAATTCAGCCATCAACAGGGATTCCATCATTCAGCCTGTTAGAGTCATGCCGTTTCGGCCTGACCGGGTGAAAAATCCTGGTGAATCATCGGGCACGGTGAAACTTCTTGGGTTTAACCAGCAAAAATCACATGACTCGAATATGACTTGTATCATATTTCTACAAAACTTGACCATATCTACATTACTCTATATAACCAGGAGCACGGCCTTTAGAAGGCCGTGGGGTTTTTAAGTGATCAACGGGGTGTCATGGATCATGTTCGATGTGCTCGTGCCAATAGGATTTTGTTTGATGTGATTTTTAACAACTATATTACCGTATATATATATATAATGTTGGCTGCCTAATAATAACCCCTCCCTAAATTTTTGAAAATTTTCATTTTTTTAGGGGGGGGTCAGCATTCCAATAGTAAATTCCTGGAACCCTATGGCTGAGATCATGATATGTATCTGATAGATTCTCCATGGTTTTGTTGGGTTTTTGATGGATTCTGAATGGATTTGGTTGGGTTTCTGATAGATAGGGTATGGATTTTGCATGGATTAGGTTTGGTTTCTGTTAGATTCTGCATGGGTTTGGTTTGATTTCTGAGATGTTCTGCATAGGTTCTGCATGGATTTGGTTTGTTTCTGATGGGATCTGCATGGAATCTGTCTGGATACTATACCATGCCCTCTGGACAAATTCAGAACATGAGTTTTTTGGTAATATTAAAATTAAATTAAGCTAATTGACTTTACTGGAGTTGGGAAGCCAAGATATTACTATTGGTTAGACAACATTATATATATATATATATCCATATCTAATATTATCACCATACATAGTAACCGTCCCCAGATCTCTGTCGTTTGGATCACCGTTTCGCATCCGTCTGCAAGCGCAAGTGGTCCGCGATGCCAACAATGCTCCAGGCACCGAGTCTGTCAGAACGGCTGGGCAAAAAACCATCAAAAGTGGTGGTTTTTTCAGGATGATTCACTTGCACATACCCTCTGGTAATTTAACATAGCTATTGAAAATGACCCATTTATAGATGGTTTTCCCATTAAAATGGTGATTTTCTATAGTTATGTTAGTTTACCAGAGGGTACATATATGCACTTCAGGAACGCTTTTTTATATACATTCACTTCAAACATCAAACACTTTTGGGAGCCCCACTTGGGAAAACAATGAAAATTGTTATTGGGAAAACAATCAAGTTAACTATCAAAAGGTGGGTGGGTTTTGTCGCACTAAAAAATGCGGTTGATGTGCTTTAAAACACCAAAAGATCCCTGAAATGGATATATCAATATATATATATATGATATATGTTTGAGGGGGTTGGATGGCCATAGCACTATAGGTTTAATGACCATATCTAGTAATTTACCTGTACAAGAATACGCATGTATACTGTATATACCTCCATGTATATATATATATACATACATATATGTATACATATATTTATATGTATATGTATACATATATGTATATGTATACATATATGTATATGTGTATGTATATGTATCTGTATATGTATATATATATATTGATATGTAAACAAATGCATGACAAACAGAGTATGGGGTTTGTCCTAAATCCATTGAGGTTAATCACCACTTTCCCTATTGCAAAACGGCTGGGGGCGCACTCCATTTGTGGTGGGAGAATGGTCAAGGCTTCGACTGAAACTTTCTAAAAAAACATGGCTTGTCCAGAAAACGGGCATATGCCGCATACTGCAAAAAAATCCTATATAGCCCATAGCACAACAATTCATACCACAATGAGATTTTCATGGGATACTATTGGATACACCTAAATCTAAAATTCTGGATCCAGAAATATCCAGAACCTATGCTTGATCGATGGCAAAAGCACTGGTTTCCTGTAGATTTTCCAGTATACTCAACGAAACTCGAAATCCCTCCGAGTTTTCCATTCACAGAGACGTTGGCCTGTCCAGATTTCCGCGCACGCAAATGCACTCTCCCGGCCTAGGAAACCATGGGGACTTTGACCAACAGAAATGGCACGGCACCAATGGAACTAGCGAATGTTTTGACAATCGACTTGCGGCTTCCAGAAACCCTCAAACAAATAAAAACATATTATATTTCCAATAGATTCCCAATAATAGTGAATTTCCCATTGGGAAAATCAAGAATCATCGACTGAGGATTCATCCCGGTCGACAAGTAAAAGTGGTCCAGCACTAAGGTTGACCAAAGATGATGAGCAACTGGAATCTGAATATAGAAAAACCCTATTGGAGGGATATTCAACAGGAATCTACCTCCATTTCCATTAAAAAGAGCCATACATTACATTACGTTACGACATGGATATAGTAGGGATACAACCGATACAACAGGATATCAACGATGAATTCTTGTTGAGTTCCCATGGCCAATTGAGGTACCCGTTCAACAGTCAATTTTTGGGCGGGATTTTCGAAGTAAAACCCTGTCATATCCGACGGTTGTTGCCAGCTGTGGTCCATGACATGGCGGGTACAGCTACAGCCAATAGTGGGAAAAAAACAGCAACAATGCACATGCAGCTGATATAAACAATAGTAGCATCTTGAAATAATTTTTACTATTTATCTGGAAAAGGATATTTCCATCGTCATTGTTGACTTCACCAGAATATTTGCAAGCAGCTGCAATTGGAACATCCAAGGCCAAAAGCGGCACATCGCCCAGCATCGACGAGCCGCTGGGTATCACAGTGTCGCAAATCAAAGAGGATGCCAACACGCACCATGCTTCGCCTGGTTTGGTGCTGCATTTCACCAACAAACGCAGTCGGCAGTTGGGGCAGTTGGCATCTTGCCATATTGGGCAGGACGGTGTCCGCATGACTGGCGCAAACGGAACACACCCAGATCCTTTGAATTCTAAAAAAAGCTTCGTCACAAACGGGATGATGGACCACAAGCAGCGTGCTATCCTTCTGGTTGGTTGCCTAATCCCTTCTCCCCAATCGATGGATCCCCAGAAAAACCTTGGCTTTTCCACTGGATCTGTTGATTTTGGGATCGAAAAAGCGAACCGACGTGACCAAGCGCCTGCGCCGAAGTGCACCGACCAATGAGTGTTGACCCTGCTGTGCTTGTTGTTTTATGATGTTATTTATTATATTTATTTATCCGTTGAAAAGTGGTGACATAGTGAGGGGAGAATTTTAAATCCAATTTTGAAATCATCCATCAGGATTTCTCCACGTCATAAAAGAATGACCACCCAAAGGGCTTGGAATATTCATGTGGTTTTGTCAATGTTTTTCCTATCTGTACATAACTGCATGTGCGTGCTTTGGCTCCGTATGGCTGCAGGTCAGGTTGAGTACAGGTAGATCCAATGAAGGACAGAACAAAGGGATGCAAGAACTTCTCTGAAAGATGCCATTTCCAATTGGAACATCAGTTTCAGCCGAGCAAAAAAATGCGAGGTTCCATGTTTGTTTTCGGCTGGAACACATGACATAATGAAAAGGTACGTGTGACATAACTGTTTTGTTTTCATCGCTAATTGCGGATACCCCAAATACCAGGATCATTCCACGCATCCGAACTGCTTGGATCCCAACGCCGGTGATCGAGGGACTGTCCCATAAATTGTGGCTCCCATTTGTTGGGGAAAAACTCATATTCCTTACATCACTAATCCCTTCCTGAATATGAAAAATACCTTCCCAGTCTTAGCATTTTTTGAGGGGATCACAGTGGACTCCTGTGGAGGTTTCCCCAAGATCCCCTGACCCTGTGCCACCTGAGATGGAGGTCATTCGTCCCTTCTTTTGAACACGTCGGGTGCGTCGACTGCTCAGGTACCAAAAAGTTTAGATACCATGGGTCCATGGGAGACTGATGATTTGCCCAAAGGATCTAAATTTCATTTGGTAGCATGGTACCCTCTGGTTATTTAACATAGCCATGGAAAATGGCCCATTGAAATAGATGATTTTCCCATTAAAACCTCCATTTATAAGGGATTTTCCATGGCAAACTGTTAAATAACCAAATGGTAATTTCCAACTTTGGATCAAAAACACTTGCCACTCATAGTCCATTGATCCAATCTGCTCCAACTCTTTGATACCTGGCGGACTGAGAATTTTTCTCGCTACGAGATCAGTTCTATCATCTCATCATCGGGCTTGAAAATGTAGTTGTCATGAAGGTTCTCGTCCTCCTCGGAAGCAGCTGCCGACTTTCCCTGTTTTTTTTGGGAAAAAACGGGGACCAGGGAAGATCTACAGGGTATGACGTGTATGACGTGCATTTTGATGTAGATTTTGGATTCGAAAACTCCTGGGGTTTCTTGGAGTGAGATTGTCCAGGAATTTTTTCAACATCTAGAGCTCGGTGGTTTTGCTATCGTGCAACCCCGCAGCCAATTCATAGTCCACAGAAGACC
This sequence comes from Cladocopium goreaui, assembly GCA_947184155.2. Taxonomy (NCBI): domain Eukaryota; class Dinophyceae; order Suessiales; family Symbiodiniaceae; genus Cladocopium; species Cladocopium goreaui. The sequence continues at coordinate 820,232 of CAMXCT020000258.1, read as the reverse complement.
TCCTTGGAAATGGCATCAATGGTCCCAGTCAGACGTGGGGGTGGAACATACTTTTATAGCTATCACCATTGGTGAAATAAGCCCTTAAAAAGCTGGGATATGACACTCCCCGAGAAAACTATGGTTAAAGAAATCGATTTCCAACTGGAAGTGCGCTTCCATGGCTACCATGGCAATTTCATCACATTGTGGGCTCAGCGAAGATGGGGATTAGGGGCCATCCAAATTCTGGCTCCTTTTCCCAACTTATTGGGCAAACATTTCACCATGGTGATAGCCAATAGACACAATTTCATGGTGGTGAAAGAACTTGGGCCATAGCCAGATGGATAATTTCGCTTTTGAGGGAGGGACTATGGAGATACAGTAGGAATCTACCACCGTTTCCACTTGTGAAAGCCATCGGTCACAACATGGATATAACACGAATACAAACGGGATATCTTAAATAGTGGGAACTCATACTTTTTCATTGAATATTAACATTAATAATAACATTAATATTAACCATACTTTTTGAATATGAAACTCTTCAGATATTAACGGGATCTCTATATATACATCGAGACACTTTTGACCAATAGCTTGGATGATGGCAGGAACCCTGCTTGAAAGAACCACTAATTGCTGGCTGCTGGCAAAATCTCGGATGAATAAACGTTTTTTCGAAGTGAACACCATCTGAACCCTGGTTTTCTGAGAAAAGATCAATCAGTGGCCATCAAACAGGAACAAAATTTTTTAGGGGATATCCCCACAATTCATATGGCCAGAAATATGGTACTAACGTACCTCCATCTGTTGGATCCTGAAATTACCACATTGCAAAAAATCCCTGGATTTCATGACAATCATGGAAAGAACGTCCAAAAATGGCTGAAATCAGACGATGGATGGGGCCCCCAGTCGAGTTCGCGTGAACCGTTGCCTTAAAGTGGCTGAATTCCATGGTTTATGGAGTTTATGGTAGATATAACGAACTAGTTAGTGGGGGTTATATTAGTTTATAAACCAACAAACATCACTAGGGGTCCCATCCTGTATGAAAAAGCCACCTTTTATTGGCGAAATTTGAACTCCGCCATTTCAGCACGCCTCGGTGAAGCGTGAAGGCACCCACACCTTGGCAATGCAGAATTGATACAGAATATTATGGCATATATACAGAACATGTAAGAATATAGAAGCTATCTATCTATATATATATATGTATAGAATACGTATATATATATATTATATTATATATTGATTATCCAGAAGACATGAGTTTATACACGTACATAAAACATTCATAGTAATTCTCCAACAATACAGAATTAAAAGTAATCATGCGGCCAAGCGAAGATCGGGTAGATAACTCAGAAAATCAGCAACGTCGAATTCTTATCTATCGCAAAAACTATGGTAACTATGGGGATACTTTCATTGGTAGTTCACAATAGATAAGTGAAGTATTCAAATACCCTGTTTTCCCATCTCATTCTGCTAGTTGGTAGGTTTTCTCCCTTGGTTTAGTTCATAATCCCCTGCCAGGTAGTATGAAGTCCGTATTTACCAATCAACCATCAACCAATCATCATTTAGTCATATCTGCAATTGTTGGTTGTTCACACATGTTAATTTCCACATTTCATCAATGGCCATTGAAATGGTACCTAAATTGGAGGTACCTGAAATGGGCCATATCTTAGGGGAGTTGTCCCCAACATGGCGTATTATAAAGATACAGCAGGTAGCTCTATTTTCGGGTCCTGCAATTTCCATTGACTTCATAAGCAACCAACAGTTGGCTACTGACTGTTCATGGCTCAGTCGTGGTTCCTCTCGTCTCCATCGCTGGGTTCTCCCTGCGAAGAGGGGTAGCTTGCTCTTTGGCAAGGCCTAGGACGATGAACGACGAGTCGATGGGGATCTATTCCTAGTGATGGCTATCAGTGTGGAGAACATGTCAAGATGAAGCATTGAACTTGTCATGGGTGTTCATTTCTTCATATTTGCAATTGGGATACATAAACATGCTGATTATCATGATCACATGGATGTCATTGAACGATGAAACATAAAACTTGGGGATACCCGGGATACATCAGGGAAGTCCAGACATATTTCTCCATGGCCTAAAGCTCAGCGAAGCTAAGCTAAGGGACGACCCTTATGTGGCTTTCCTGCTTCATGATGGGTGCTCCAAAAATGGGGGTTTCTAAAATGGAGGTACCTCCAAATGGATGGTTTACTTCATGGAAAATCGGAAAATAAAATGGATGATGACTGGGGGTACCTCCATGACTTAGGAAACCTCCATATAGCTGTACCATTGATGGATATCATGTCTATTGGGCAACAATTGAAGCCTTTAAAAGGCTGACACGACATCACGACCCGCGGGAAAGGCGCTGATTTTCAATCGGTCTGATTATCTGATTCCAAGAGATGATCATTCTTGAAGTTCTGGTGGGAAACATGGGTATATGTATGATTTATGTATGTACCATCTGGTTATTTAACATTTTAATAGGTAAACCATCTATAAATGGACCATTTTAATGGTGGTTTAATGGTGGTTTAATGGGATTTACCACCTGGTTGTGACTAACAGTTTGCCATGGAAAGATCCACCCATTTTTATGTTCGGTAAACCATCTATTCCTATGGACCATTTTCCATGGCTATGTTAAATAACCAGAGGGTATATGTCTTAAACTTACAATAGCCCTGGACACGCAACCATCACCGACAATGCCATCGCCTCCTGTAGGTCTTTCAACTCACAAATGACCTGTGCGTTGAGTCACTGGACCCCCTTTTTTCGTCAGTGCCAGTTGGGTGTCAACATGTAACATGGGGTCTACATGTATACATCGATACACTACGATGGACAAGAACACGATTTTGATAGGGAAAATATGATGATTCACAAGATTTGGAGGCACCCTACGAACAAAGCCAGTTTGTAGAAGCCCATTTTCCAGCGATTTTTTTCATCGTCCAATGCCCAGGATTTTTATGAATCCGCATGAATCATGAAGCAAATCAGGAAATATGCACTGATTCTCTGCCGCATACTATGACTGGTTGCTGGTTGAGCCTACCCCTCTGAAAAATATGAAAGCCAGTTGGGATGATGACATTCCCAACTGAATGGAAAAACAAAAAATGTTCCAAAACAACAAACAAGATGAACATGTCCTCCATCCAGCGCCAGCGCCCTGCTCTACGATTCCAGAAGCGCAACTCTCGCTTCTTTGCCCCGCTTCTTTGCCCGACTTTTTCATAAAAGGCCGTAGCACCAATCGAGAAGACCAATCGCTGACAAGATCCAGTCGACACAATTTTCATGTGAGAAATTGAGAAATGGATTACAAGGTTCATGATTTTGGACATCCATAAAAATGAGTGGTAACATGTGGTAACTGTAAGTCCTTCCCATAAAAAATCTCAGCCCTTGGCGCCGTTTGTGTCGCCGGCTTGGACTCTTTGCGACCATGATGCCACATGAGAATGACTTACAGTTACCACCAATTTTTATGGATTTTAATCATGTTGAACTACACAACATAACTAATTGTAGCGGTTTCATTGGCCATGGAGCCATAGCCAGCTCCCAGCATGAACAATGGGGGAAGCATCGAGCAACGTTCAGCCAGGGAGAGGTTGGTTGCCCAAATAACTCTGTTTGAAGATGAAGTATACCCATCTCATGGTCTACCATGATTTTCCCTGCTCAAATGGCTATTAAATGGTGAATATCCACATTTTCGCACAGATGTTAACTGAGGGCTCGCAAATCCCCCAACAAAAAAGTCTCAGCAGTTAGGACAACAGTTGATCCTCAATTGTTTGATGTTTTTTTTTGCTTTCCCAAGAAAATGGTCATCCCGGATCGTCATGATGGTCATGGCTAATTCCCTTTTTTTTCAGTTGGCTCAAATAGAATTTTCATGGTCGAGAAATCCAGTCAACCAGTAAATATCTTGATGTCTCGTTGATGACCATGCGACATATTTGTTTTCCCACCGGTGAACAGGTATCCCCATGGATAATGCCATCATTCCCTACAAATCTAATAATCTCCATATTTGATAAGCCTTCTACCTTCATCATCATCAGTTCGCCAGTTTTCAGTGTCAAAAGCCACGTTCCATTGTGGAAACCGTCCGCCCCAAAATCATTCGCTAATATTCGCTACATACACCATAAATCCGACACTTGCGAAATGTTGCGAACAACTTAGAAACCAGCTTTCCTAACATCAATCAACTAAATATTTATACCATCTGGCTATTTAACATAGCCATGGAAAATGGCCCATTTATAGATGGTTTGCCTGGGTTTACCTATTAAAAATGGTGAATTTCCATGGCTATGTTAAATAACCAGAGGGTAGATCCCCAATCTTTGCCAAACAAAAAACACCAGGATCACCTGGTCACCTGGTCCAGTCATGTCCAGTCATCTAGCGGCGTCACCGCGGCACCTTGCCCATGGTGTGCACCATGACCAATTGACGGAAGGCGGTGCAATCCTGGTCTCATCATTTTTTCAGTTGGGTGTCTGAAAATAGGGGTATAACTTACATAGTATGAACTATATATTTACAAGATTATGATATTATTAACCATAATAATCACACAAACACTATAGAAACTACTATATAATATCAACCCCGGATTAAAAAACCCTGGTTGATTGTGGTGGTTCCCCCCAATTTTTGTGATTTTTATGGCTACTGAAATGGTACCCCCCAATTAAACAGCCGTTTGGGGTTTACTAATCCGGGGTTGACATGCCCCCCAATTATAGCAATTTCATAGGGATAATGCTTATTCACTGTTGGGTTTAGGTGTACACTAATTGAAAAAAACGTGTGCCATTCATTTCGGCGAAATAGGTGTGCCATTCAAAAGGCATCCAAGGCATCCCATCCTCATGATACGAGTTGGTTGATACGCTAATATGGCTTATAAATGGTTATACCCTCTGATAAACTAACAGTTTGCGAACTTGAAAATGGCAATAGAAATAGTGAGTTTTCCCATTAAAAATGGTGATTTTCCATAGCTATGTTAGTTTACCAAAGGGCAATAATCCCTAAGCCAGGTGCTTACTACTTTCAAGAACCAATCAATTTTTGGGCATGTTTTGATAGCACAAATATCACCACTTTTTTTCCGCTTAAATCCACCCGAATTATTGATTCAATTATAAATGGATACATAATTACAGCAATGAATACCTGAAATCCCACCCATTAAAATGGTGAATTTGGGATTGTTTATGGCATTGGGTGAGTCTTGAAGCTGCAAGCATCACTGAGAAATCACTATTCGACGATTCGAGGATTGGATTTTACTTGTTCCATCTGGGGCAACCGCAGCAGGTGAATGTTAACCCACTTCTCGGATTCAACCCGTCAGGTGACCCCGGTGACCCCCGCGATTATGTGTGGCTTTATCAAGGGCAAATCTGAACCAGGGCGAACCTCAACCATTGGTTGGGGGGTCTTTATACTCTAGCTTTGCGGAGCATGTCCATGGGCACTTCGTCGCATACGTTCCGGCCGCGGTCAAAGGTGGAGGAGAAATTCTGGAGATGACTGTGGAATTCACCCAATAACCCCGAGGTCACATGACCCCAGTCATGGTGATTTGGGGATGGTAATCGCATTGGGTGAATCCCACAGCCATTTTTACCGTGCCAGGCTGCCATTTTTGGGTAATGTGGGATTGGTAGGATTTCCATTCTTGCTCCACCATGGTCAGGAAATTGGCTGCGGCATTGTTGACATTGGGTCGTGAGAGGTCGGCACTCACGGATTGTTCCAAAGATACACACTTCTTGCATGAGGAGGGTCCTCAGGCCAGGGCTCTAGGCCTTGCGCCCTTTGCCGTTTTTTTGGGGGCCTCCTCTGCCCTTTTTGTTGTTTTTGGGGCCTCCCCCGCCCTTTCTGTTGTAGTCTTTCAACATCTTCGCCAGGATGGCAGTCAGGGTCTCTCGGCAGTTGGAAAGTTTGAACTCTTCGGCTAGTCCACAGGTGTAGAGGTGGTCCAAGCTGGCGTTATGCCTACCTTCCACCTCCGCTCTCCAGGCACTGAGCGTCTCCTTCCCGAGGACACGCTTGCAAATGCTTTCTGAAAGCACTAACTCCAATAATTTTGGTTTCTGGTACTTATAACTATAGTTAGCGGGGTTTATAAACCAGCAAACATAAGTGGGGGGGGCCTACATTGTATGGAAAATCAGTGAACAATAGTGAACATCTCCATTTTGTATAGCTAGATTCTCTATACAATGGACTATTTTCATCCACTTATGGCATAGCTATGTCAGTCAGTTTTCCAGGTTGGGTTTCATCTTTTTCGGCTTAAGCCATGGAGGCTTAACCATCCTTTCTTTTTTTCGGCGGTAAAAAACAAGTGGAACTATGGGGATAGAATTGATCAGTGATGGTTCGTTGATGATCGATGATTACTATATTCAATGGATTGGTTTAAGGGAAAATTTACAGGAACGCCTCATATTTAATGGGAAAATCTATGGTTTCCTGTAGATTTTCCCTTAAACCAATCCAATGATATATTGATCGATCATTAAATGGACCAGAAAATCATCCATTTCCCATATCTTTGGGGCTTTGATATAACATAAAAAACGATTAAAACCGTGCTGACTTGACATGGGACCTTCTCATTGCTGGGGTCCATGTGCCTCATGCCACGTGCCTGGAGCGCAGAACTGGGAGCATATTTCAATGGGTCAATTTTGAAACATAATGGGGCTTTCCAGAATTTCCCTTAAACCAATCCACTGATTAATCTATCAACCTATCTATCAATCAATGAATCTATCAATCTATGGATCGGGCTATCTATCCTATGTATCCTATCTAATCTAATCTGGTCTATCATAGTAAGGTATTAGATCGTATTGTATAGGATTGTATAGTATCGTATTGTACAGGATTGTACTGCAAAGTATACCACCGTATGGTATATTATAGTCTTATACGTATTGTGTAAAATGTATAACATATGTGATATGTATGCAAGCTTGTGCATATGTCTTGCAAGTGTAATTGTATTTAGACCCATGCATGCCATCATAGATATCACTACGGCCTCTTGATCATGATCATCTTCCTCATCATTCCGGACTAAACGATATATCGCGCACTAAGGCTAGGGGAGGTATCGTATCCTATTGTGATCATTCAGATCATCTACAGGGTGTGATGGGACAAGACCCTACAACTGGGCTGATGATCACAGAAATCAAATGCGATGATCACTGACTACAAAAAATATACGGGCTACCATCAAGTTGGGCAACAGAACTATATTTCAGGATATTCAAGTTGGGCAACAGAACTATATTTCAGGATATTTTCGCAACGGTTTCCATAGTTTTTTTCCTGTGAAAAGATGAATCAGCAAATCCGAATCATCATAGGCGTGTTTCAGATTCATGACCATTTTAGTAGGGATAATGATCTTTCAGCAATGGATGGAATCGAACAAATCCTATTTCAGACAAACCCGTTTGAAACCACCCAAGAGTATCTGTCGGAAACGGCCATTGCTTTTCGTATCAGCCCTACGACTTCTTCGTCGTGATGTCAACCGGCATTGAGGATATCTGGGGGGGCGCAATTTGTGAAACCATGTGCCCTAGCCCTGACTATCACTTGCGACAATTCACAGCATGTCCAGTTGATAAACCCGGGAATGACATCATGGAACTGACATTGATTTTTGACTCATCGCACCATTGATCAATACACCAACTAGGGACATCCGTGGTTTTTTGCGTGTTTCTTCCCCCATGGATTTTCCCGTTGAAACCTCCATTTATAGCACGATCCCAATGCGTCCCAAAAGGATACTCCTGTTGATGAAAAACACATCCTGGCGCTGAGAAAAAACCAAGATTTACCGAGATGAGAATCAAAACATATCAAAACTCAAGATTTACAGCACCCGGAGGCATTTTGCCCTCGCATATTAGGGGCTAACCATAGCCTAAACAACTAGTCCACGTCGCAAGATTCAATGGGATTCAGCTGGGTCTTGCGCTCGCTTCACCACAAAAATACGCAGGAAAAGATTGCCGATTTGTGGTGAATTGAGCAAGAAAACACATGAAGCTACATATCATATCTATCTGGGTAAATTATGATATTTCACTAACCTGAATAGTGCGGCCATTTGGGGATGATTTCCCTTATAAGCCATGATTCCAGTGAGGGAGAACAGTGAGGTCGTTATAATTTACCCAGATCTATATATTCGTTACATAGCCCTGGGGATATTCCCTTACATAGCCCTTACATAGGCCTTAGATATGGTAGGTACCTCCAATTTAGGTTCCTGAAATGGCCATTGATATAACCACCATCCACTATGAATAGGTATATCGACCATAAACCCAAGTGAAATTGGAGTTATAAATATCTGAGTTATAAATATGCCAGTGATAGACTGAGCATATCTGAAATTTTCCGGCCTGCCAAAAGTCCACAGTCTTTTGTCGCAGGATGGAATGACAGGCCAGGCAAATGAAGGGCATGCCTTGGTCGGCCATGGGGTAGAAAAGCTATAAAAATGGGAGCTTAAACATGGTAAATAGATGCTTTATCATGGTAAAACCTATTAAATAGATGGTTTATAATGGTTTTTAAAATGTGAAACCCCAAAATAGATGGTTTATCATGGTAAACCCTATTCAAATGGATGAGTTGGGGGTACCCCCATTTAGGAAACACCCAAACACCATGGGGTAACTTTTTGTGATGGGACATGGTGAATCAATACTCTCAAAATGATGATTTAATGGGACTTGAAGCAATCATAGTTAAATAACAGATGCTGATTTTAATTGGACTTTAATGGATATATTGTAATGGGATATAACTTGTAACCCTTGAATAATCTTCGTAAAGCAATGCGATAAACCACACATATGGATTGATGGTTGGAAGCCCAGCCATAAAATGGGAAATTGTGATTTTACTATCAACATGGTGATTCAATGGGGATATAATAGGAATATACCCGCTGTTTTTTTTTTCACACAGCGATTGAACGAAATTTTTCACCTGTTAAACGTGGCAAAAATTTCCACGACCATGTTTGTGAATGGATTAAACATCATGAATATTCCGCTCATATCCCCATTGTATCCCATTATATATCTAATATATCTAGCATGTGCCCATTGATATGGTAAACCCAATCAACATCCCCAAGTCATCATCCCTATGGGTGGGATCGTCAACCATCCAATGGTAGGTCTCTGGCATTGGGTTTCCCACTTTGTGCTTTTTTATGATGCTATGTTCTCAAAATCTCTTAAACCCACGAGATGAGATTCTACTAAGAAATGGTCAAGTGGGCGCTTTTTGGCCTCATGTAGAGTTGATAAATTTTCACTAAGAATCTCAAAAAAAAGACTTCCAGCATGGTATGTTTTCGTATATATTGCCCAATTTCTAATGGTGATAAGCCTTGTTTACCAGCATGGGTATGCTACCAGATCCACATGGTGTACCGCGTCGTCACCGGGACAATCCCCCAAGGTGCCTGTAATGAAGTCCCACATGACCCGGCCACTTTGCGTCCTGGGATGGCAATTTCTCACGACTTTCCGGACCAAAAAAACATAAAACCCATGATATATCCAGTTAATGCATGAAATAATCCCACTATTATACCCATTTATACCCATTTAAATCCATTTAAATCCATCATTCATCCATGAAACAATCCCACTTTTTGTTATTGATTCTTCGGAGTTTCTCGTCCAGAGCCATCCCGAACCTGGGGATACCCATCCACCCTGAAGAAACTGACACAACGGGGGGTCACTGAGAAAGCCCCAGGAATTGGAACTCTACTTGGTAGCTTCTTGAAGCCCCGGAAAAAAGCCAGGTAGGTTACAATGGGGAAAAATCATCAACTGGTGCAGGGTTTCTTCCATCCACAAGTATGGGATTTGTAATATATCCCCATCATACTTCTACGAAACAGCAATTTACAACACTGTTCCATGATTGTTTCAGATGATTCCCTGGTGCAATGTTCAACTGGGACATTGCACTATCCCATGGTGGTTGGTTAAAAAAAAGACACATCTGTTGAACCATTGAAGCTCATACAAAGCCCACATTTCACAGATTTGGGATAGTGCACCGTCCCAGTTTTTATTTTCCGGTAATTGAACATAACCATTGAACATGGCCAATTTATAGATGAATTAGCCATGAAACATTTTCAACATGGTGATTTTCCATGGTTTTTTTGGTAGGTTTACCATGGAAAATCACCATATGGAAATCTTGGGATCAAGACAGAGGCTCTTTTCTTCGCTGGCCATAGAGTCAATGTACCCCACCTTAGCGTCAGTTCACAAAACATGGGGACACCACGTCAAGTGAACACTGTCAAAGACCTATTGGGACACCACAAAAACAAGGGCATCTGAGCAATAACCATTGATTACAATGAAAATCCCTTGTGATATGGAGATGATGATCGGAAAATCACATCGTTTGCAATGGTTGGTTGATCACCCGCTGTTTTGCTGGAGATTATCAATTTTATTTCACTTAAACGCCGATCATACCATGGCTACACCAAATAATGGTTGGTTAAGGGACTGCGAGAATCCCCAATATATAAAGGGTAGTATAACACCTGACAAAAATTCCCCAACGGGTCAGATTGTCAACCAGATGATGACACGAAAAGGCACCTAAATGATTTCAACAAAACCAGATGGTGAAATGAACACAAAAAGTGCTTCCAAATCGTCTAAGCGAAGATAAAACTTACTTACCCTCTGGTAAACTAACATAACTATGGAAAATCATCATTTTTAATGGGTAAATAAACTATAAATGGCCATTTTCAATAGCAAACTGTTAATTTACCAGACCTCCTACATCGGAGATCTTGCCGCCTAGTCTGGGATGACTCCCCCAAACTCCTTATTTTTCCGCTTCAACTGGGTCTTGAAACTGTGGTGGTTCCCAAGATCTCTGTGCTGGTTCCTGGCCGGCTATGAGATGAGAATTGGGCTTCTTTCAAAGGCAGGACATCTGGAATGATCCCAGGGGATTCTGGAGGATTCGGTTCCCAGAAATCCTACGCACCACGTAAGAATGGGTGATGTGCCACGATCAAAACATGAAGCATTAACTGGATCGCTCATCCAAGGGCCCAAGGGGCCCCTGAGTTCCTTGATCGTTTCTTGTGTCCAGTTATGCTTTAAACATATCTTGAAACCTCATACTTCCTGCTTACCCTCAATCAAACATAGCCATGGACAGTTCACCATTCTATATATTCTATGATTTCCCCCAAACTAGATAAATGCCTATTTCATTTGAACATTTCACCATCTTTGATGAGACATTTTGAGCGCATGAATCAACAGGGTCGGCCATACCTGGGTGATGATGCGCAGGAGCTGCCAAATTCAGGTTGCTAGAGCCTGCCAGAAACTCATGGACTGTGAACAAAAGGACCTCTCCATGGCCGCGCTGCTGAAAATCATCATGTACTGTATGAAATTCACACTCTTCTCGGAACTTTCAAGGCATTTTTACGAGGTGGTATACAGCCCTAAAAACACGTCTGGGAAAATATAAATACACACTGGTTGGTGGTTTCAATTCCCCTGAAAAATATTAGTCAGATTGGATCATCATCCCAACTATTGGGGAAAATAAAAGTCATGTTCCAAACCACCAACCAGCACATGTATATATAAATAAAGGGCTTTGTCTGAGAGGGTATCCCTTTTCGATTGATCATCCTTTCCACTTTCAAATGATCATTTGGGGGTACCCAAAAATAGGTCTCGGTCGAAAAAATATGCCGGGAATCCAATGGAATCCAAAACCCAAACCTGGCCTATCAATCAGCCACCACTTATAGACTATTGTATATCCCCATTTCTCTCCATAAAAAAACAAACAAAGAAACATTTATCTCCAGAAAAATACATCAGGAATGGACATATCAACCAACGCTCACCTGCAGGTTCATAATTTGGCTATTGTTCAACATATAGTCAGCAATAGACACGCAAAAATTGCCAGCTTTATTTTTCACGGATGTAATTTTTGGGGTCAATCATTTTTGAGCCATGTTAAACATATATTATTCCCCTATGATATCTCACCCATGTTCATTGTTACACCGCATGTTTTTCATGGTAAAACAATTTTTTCCCGGTTTAAATCCACATTGTTCATTAAAAAACATTCCACCTTGGTTCAATCCACCATGTTTGATGATGATTAGACTAGACCAACATTTTCGATGGCGCAATCCACATATACCATGTTTCACCCAATTCTCACCATGTTTCATGTAACCTTCTATTTTTGATGGCCAGTTTCTGTTGGTTAAAACCACAGTTCACCTTCCACATGTCGAGCTTTCACCGACAGCTCCTTCACCAGAGCACCACCTTGGTCCAAGGCGAAGGGCATTGAGGAAACGCGCAGGATTTGACCAACAAACATGGGGATTTCAACGACAAATAGAGGGATTCAAGCAGCAAAAATTTGGATGGATTTCACCAAGGAAACATGGTGATTTGATCAACAAAACTGAGGACATAACAGAATGGGGATTTAATGGTGATTTACTGGTGGTTTAATGGTGATTTAACGGTGATTTAATGGTGATTTAATGGGATTTACCCTCTGGTTATTTAACATAGCCATGGGAAATGGCCCATAGAAATAGATAGTTTACCTAGCTATAAATGGGTGGATTTTGAATGGCTATGTTAAATAACCAGATGGTAAGCTTTAACAAAGGTGGACCAATAACAATCAGGAGCCACCGAGAAACAGGATCAATTTTAGCCAATTGTGATCTTCTTTGCAGATTTGGAGGTGACAAAACATCAGGATTGAAACTAATCGAAACCCCAACATTGGAATATGACCATCATGGAAAGATGAACTTGAAGCGGTTCAAACAGAGGCCATTTCACCTGACACCTGAAAGTCGGAGGGGATGCCTCAGCTGATCCCGGCAGATCGGGATGGTTCGAAATTTTGGTTGCATTATTATTATTATTCTTTTTTAAGCATAAAGATATTACAAATGGTGGAGTGTCACCAGGATCCCATAACATCATTATGATATATATGTTAATCCACCATTCTGATACATTGTTGCATTCAGAAAATGGCCACAAGACATCATAAGGTGTATGTTGTATGCACTGTGCACAGTCTTTCTTTCTTTATTCCTTTGTGCCTTCCTTCCTTCCTTCCTTCCTTTCCCTTCTTCCTTCGTTCGTTCCTTCTTTCGTTCTGCCCTTCTCTCTCTCTCTCTCGCTCTTCTCCCCCTTATATAATTATTCATATCTACACATCTATAATCATCTATAGCTATATCTGTATGCACATAAATATTTCATAGACGATTATAGATAATCTGGTTAGATGATTATTTATGATAAAATAATCTATAATCTCTCTTTTCATCATAATAGTCTATAGATATTCTCGTATTTATGACAATATCTATCCATAAGTAGAATATCTTGTTGGTGGTTTCAACCCCTCTGAAACATATTAGTCAGTTGGGATTATTCTTCCCAATATATGGACAAATAAAACACGTTCCAAACCACCAAACAGACATATTATCCCTGCCACCCATCCATCTCCTGATTCATCCCTGCCTGTGAATTTGCCGTCTTGTGTCACGTGCAGCACCTCCATCTCCTCATCGAAGAGCTTTGCCTCGTGGCGAGGCTCGACATGTTTCAATTGGAAAAGTCGGAAAAACACATTCAAACCTAGGGACATCGGGGAAAACTAGTGCAAAAACTTGGGAACATAATATGATAAGCATCTAAATCTAGGAAACATCTTGGGAAACATCTTGGGAACATCATAATCATCTTGGGGGAATTCCGGGGAACATTTGGGAAACTAGTCCAAACATGGGGATCTCTTAATGGGAGGTCAACCAGCATAGCTAGGGATGTAGCCAAGCATTTTATGGGGATATTCACATCTATGGGAATGTTATAAACAATAAAAAAACGGGAACTTTAACTGGCGATATCAAACCAGCCATTTGAGTAGGATTCTTTATCGTGATTCAGAATTCTTCATACAGAATTGAAGCACGCGCAGGGATTCCCAGGGTTGGTTGTAATCATATTCACAGAAAGGCAACTCCTGGTATACTAATTGGTGGTTGACCTACCCCTCTGAAAAATATGAGTTCGTCAGATTGGATCATCATCCCAACTATTGGGGAAAATAAAAGTCATGTTCCAAACCACCAACCAGTATTTTATTGATGATCCATTTTTTCTACCAGTGTCTTCATGGGGTTAAAACGATACATACTAAACACTATTGAAATAAACCTTAGTTGAGCCAATCACTGGAGTTCAGAGCAAATCTTGCGTCACCAAAAAAAGGTCCTCAGCAAAAGGGATATCATTGGGCTACCCTCTGGTACTTTAACATCGCGAACTGGAAAATCACCATTTTTCGTAAATCATAATTGCTATATATTGTTATAATCATAATTCTTATATATTGTTATATTGTTATATCTTTGATAGGTAAATTAAGTATTTCGAACTGGGCAATGGCTAACCAGAGGCTATCACCGGTATCACCGATCCCATACACCAAGGATTTTTCTAGACCCCTAAACGGCTGTTGAATTGGGAGGGTACCATTGATCAGTTATATCAGATGACTATTGGAGTCCCACCCTAATTAATAAACCATAATAAACCATGGTTTATTAATCAGGGGTTGACATTATCCTAGTTTTGGACACACCCCAATCTCCAGCCATGTCTCCTGCCGGCCCTGACACCTTTTGCGATTAGTCGCGATTCGGCGACGCTGGCTGGTGGTTTCATCTGTTTCAAGACATGGCTGAAAAAAGGGAGGCGAATGGTCTCAGAAGATATTTATAGCACTCAACAAACCATGGTATTTTGGCCTACCCGACCAATATTTCTCCAGAAATCACCAGCGAGCAATAAGACTGGAGGGCCGAACGCTTGAGCTTTCGCGGAAACAGCGGCCCCAATGGCAACATAATTTTTCTGTAGAACCACCAGGGGGTGGTACATGCGGCAAATGTCCAACATCGCCAAACTGGGGATTTTTGGATTTTTCGTCTCCAACTGAAATTTTCAAAAATCCCCAAATGGTGCGACATTTACCAACCCTGACCACCCAGCATAGTTTCAACTCTATAATATTCCTGCTGGAATTCTCCGAAAGCGCAAAACCTTCAATCAATCGACCATAAACCATCATTAAAAACCCATCGAGTTGGCCAATTTGGATGACCCTCTGGTAGTCAAACATGGTTTGCTGGAAAACCCACCCTCCAATTTTGCCACCGATGTGCTGAGAGTCCTCTACGGATGTCCCCAAGGTTGTGGCTTACGAATGAGATTGGCCGCGAAAATGGGTACCCACATAGCTATAGTACATAATAGTACATAATAGTACATAATAGTACATAATAGTACATAATAGTACATATATGTATGTATATACTATATACTAATTTGTGTAGATATAATATAAATATATATGGAAACACGGCTCATGACCCCTTGGCCAGAGCGAAACTGGTGGCTATGGACAATGGTATATATGTATATATATATATACTAATCTGATCTGATATGTATGTACATTGCATACTCGTATGCATACATGACACATCCAGGGTGCGCGGCTCTGTGCTCAGGGGCTGCTGATTTCATGAAAGCACCAGGCAATTTCGATCTGTACAACCTCCAAGGAGCCAGTCATCAGGGCCAAACAGGTAGTGATCCTGAACACATTTCTGTGAAATTGGGATCATCATTTCTTGGAAATTCCATTGAAATTCCACCACGGTATTTGAATATTCAAAAATACCATAGCCAATCTTTCTCAAGCTCATAGCTGAATGGTTCCTGCTATTTGGTTGCGGCCCGATGGGCCCGGCGGGATCACTGGACATGGCAACATTGATCCTCTGTCTGCCCGATGGGTTGCACCATAATCCGATCGCCACCTGCGAAGCGATGCGGAGCTTCGATGCGAAGCTTCGAGCAATGAGGGAAGACATTGAGTGGGATTCAAAACAGACATATATTGACATAGTCCATCAAGTGTTGATATATATCTGTATATAAGTGTTGATATATCTGTATATATCTGGGTAAATGAAATAATATTTCACTAACCTGAATAGTGCGGCCATTTGGGGATGATTTTCCTGAAATAAACCATGATTTCCAGTGAGGGAGAACAGTGAGGTCGTTATAATTTACCCAGATATATTGACATAGTCCATCAAGACATGGATTTGCAGTGGAAAATGATCCTGTTTTGGTTCCTATCATTCCTATCATTTGCCAGCGTTGACGGCACATGTGCTATCATCACAGAGGTGTACTAAACCAATGGCAAGGCAAGGGGTACAACTTCTACAACTCTCCAAATCAAAGGCCATGGACAAAAGATGAGTTTATATCAATCTACTGATCTACTGTAACCTAAAGTCTCCCGAGCATGTGAGAATCCACCAAACATGTCTTGGATTTTACTTAGGATGCCCCCCCCAAATAATCCATATAGATTCCCCTTAATGGTGGATTTCCACATTGGGAAAATAGAAGCACACCTTCAGCAAACCAAAATAGGGATTCCTTAACTCATCGGGGATCCCGAGTCGTCACCATGGGTTTCCTAAGTCACTAAGTCATGGTCATCCATGATGACTGGATGATTTACCCCCATGACTTAGGACACCTCAACATATCCAATGGTCGTTAGGTTTCAACACCAAGCCGCCCACGTCTTCCGGCCTTGAAAGGCACCCAAGTCCTGCCCCCCGTGAGAAACCAGGGTGAAGGTAGGGGGATTCAATCATATGCTTGGGCACATTAACCATGGGGAGCGCTTAGTATGAACCGTGGAGATTATTCATGCATGTCCATCATTATCAATATCCCACTATAGATGATTCTTTCATATAGTTGATTACTATTTAACCCATTAATATCCGTTCATAGTCCATTGGAATTCCCATTACCAGTAAATTAACAGGAAAGCCCTAGGAAAAAACCTAAATTAACCCTAAAGAAAGCCTGCAAAAACCATATGAAAGTGTATATAGTGAAGTACCTGGTGGGCGTAGCGGACATGCAGGGGGTAAACTAACAGTTGGACCCTGGCAGGTCTATGGCCTTGGCTGTGGAAGATCCTACTACAGCGCCTGGTTTCTGGGGTGTTTGATATTAGCTTGGCTATATAATGTATATATATATATATCATAAATATCCCAAAAATATCCGGTGAATTCGAGTAGGATCATATGGGAACCATTCTATATAGTATTATGGGAACCGTTGTATATAATATCGAATCATGTATATGTATATGTATACGTATATGTATATGTATACGTATATGTATATGTATATGTACATGTACATGTATACGTATGTGTATGTGTGTGTATATAATATATATATATACATACATTGCATGCGCCTCTATTTCTTCCCAACAATGGAGCCGTTTTCCAAGCATTCCCCTTGCGCTTGATCCATCTCCGTCCATGGCATGGTCTGTGTCAGAGTGCATCATCAAAGCGTGCGTCTTTACCTGACCACTTTGCCCCAGTCAGGCGCACGTGAAGATGGATATATATATATAAATATCTACCTATATATGCATGTATGTATATAAATACATAAATAAATATAAATACATAAATAGGTATACACAAATAAGTACGATGTTTAAAACACATGTATAATGTACGTATAGACCTATCTGTCTATCTGACTATCTATCTATCCAATCCAATCCATATCATGTTCACAAACATAGAAATCTGTGAAGCGACCTACATGAACAGCATGAATGTCTAGGATTCCAGGAAAACCCACCCCTTCTGATGGCAATTGCTCCCAAGTCAGGTCAGCTATTTCCTGGTTGGTGGTCTCAACCCCTCTGAAAAATATGAAAGTCAAATGCGATTATTGTTCCCAATATATGGAAAGTCATAAAAGCCATGTTCCAGTCACCACCAACCAGCTGAAGTCTGTTGACGGACACCCCGTTCCCTCAGCTTCCCCCGACATGTGCTGCGTCTCGGATTTGCTTCATGGAGTCCTGCGCCAGCAGCGCCGAAAAAGACGCCAATTTCTTGGAGGTTTGACGAAACGACGGCCTCTGGTGGTGCCCCAGTTTGTTAGCTAAGTTGGTGCAAATAACTCCCATTTCACTATGGTTTATGGCAGATATTATAAAGAACTAGTATTCATGGGGTTTATAAACCAACATTCACATCACTGGGGGGCACCATCCTGTAGGCTGTGAAAAGATTGAAAAGGACATCTATGATGGGGACATTGCATTTTCTTTTGGATGGAGATGGCTTGCAATACTCACCATCATCACCAATTTTCTGTTGCAGAGTCGCTGTAAATTCTGAAGCATTTTGGATGGAAATGTCGTAAGCATGTCGTAAATCCATCTAAAGCCCTGCGCCAGTTTCTAACTCGACCGTTGCGACCAAAAATAGCGCCAGTTTCAAAATCTTCTCCGTCGGTGCTTACAGTTTATTAACCATGAAATAACCCCCATTATTATGGTGATTTACTGGTGGTTTACTGGTGATTTTATGGTGATTTACTGGTGGTTTAATGGTGATTTTATGGTGATTTACTGGTGGTTTAATGGTGATTTTATGGTGATTTACTGGTGGTTTAATGGTGATTTTATGGTGATTTACTGGTGGTTTAATGGTGATTTTATGGTGATTTACTGGTGGTTTAATGGTGATTTTATGGTGATTTACTGGTGGTTTAATGGTGATTTTATGGTGATTTACTGGTGGTTTAATGGTGATTTTATGGGGATTTACTGGTGGTTTAATGGTGATTTTATGGTGATTTACTGGTGGTTTAATGGTGATTTTATGGTGATTTACTGGTGGTTTAATGGTGATTTTATGGTGATTTACTGGTGGTTTAATGGTGATTTTATGGTGATTTACTGGTGGTTTAATGGTGATTTTATGGTGATTTACTGGTGGTTTAATGGTGGTTTAATGGTGATTTTATGGTGATTTACTGGTGGTTTAATGGTGATTTTATGGTGATTTACTGGTGGTTTAATGGTGATTTTATGGTGATTTACTGGTGGTTTAATGGTGATTTTATGGTGATTTACTGGTGGTTTAATGGTGATTTTATGGTGATTTAATGGTGGTTTAATGGTGGTTTAATGGGATTTACCATCTGGTTATTTAACATAGCCATGGAAAGATCCACCCATTTATAGCTAGGTAAACCATCTATTTCTATGGACCATTATCCATGGCCATGTTAAATAACCAGAGGGTATCAGAAACCATAGATTTCAGCCACTTATGGATTGGTTTAAGGGAAAATCGGAAACCATGGAATTTTTCCCATGAAATATGGGGCTTTCCGGCTGAACTTTTCCCACTGGGGCCCCATCCTGTGAAACCCACCTGTCCCGACGTGGTCCTTGTAGGTTCTTCCACGGCAGGGCATGCCCAGTGCGTGAAAGCCCCAACCTCGGATGGGAAAAAACAACGAATTGGATGCCGATAATCAAACATAGCTGATTTTCCACTAAACCTCCATTGATTGGGGGTTTGAACAATGGGATTTCAATATATGTTAATATCTGATCATTGTTGATAATTTATGAGATTTAATGGGATGATTATAGGATTCAATCGAATGATTATGGGATGATACCCTCCGGTGTCATCAAACCTGGCAGTTGAAAATGTCGAATAAATGGAGGTTTAGTTTGCCGGGAAAATCAGCTATCAATGATGGATTATACAGCTGGCCATGACTGATTCCCAGAGGATAAGCTCATTTAACTATAGATTCTACAGATATGTCAGCAATTTACAATATTATATGGGGTATGGACTACCAACACCTTACAACCTGAGGCCCCCCTTTGGGTGTTTGATGGTTTATGTTCACCCATCAGATGCGGTTAGCTTAAGGGTTTCATCATGGATTGTAAACCACTTCCGGCTGCACATCCAAGTAAGCGAACATGGATTTATTCCCAACTAAATTGGTTTAGTGGGTCAATGGTAGATTAGTGGATTTATGTTTAGTCATGAAAATTGGGAAATGTCATTAATAATAATGTATATATATATATATTAACGGAGAGCTAGCAATGACTTGGGCATGGCGGTAGTTGGAGCTAGACTTGGCATGAACAGTACTGTGATCCAAAGCGGTGCAATTGATCAGGACAGCAAGTAGCGAAAATTCTGGCTTTGGGAGCGTGGGTTCAGGTTTTTTAACCGAGGAATATTCTTGCGCGTTGAGCAAACGCTTTTCTTGACAGGATATGTGAGGTTTGCATATTTTTATTGGTGCATATAAACTCGTCGTGCTAATTTGTGTTTGTTTAACGCATCTTTGCGAGCCTGCTCTATTTCCTGACGCATATCTTGGGCACAAAAAATGGTCAGCCCAACTACGTGTTGCGCTCGTTTTGCGAAAGGTTTCTTTCTACGGGATGAACCGCGACCAATGGGATATGATCGTATACAATGGGATATACCTACGGGTAAATTATTAGTTGGATCCTGAAAAGAACCCATTTTTAGTGGAAACTAATCTGCCAACCCCTGCAAGGGTCTATCTTAATTTACTGGAGGGTAATGGTATATTTAGCAATTACAGTGTGGGAGATCATGGGCATAATTGGGTGAACGGGATGGAATATGTTTCATGCTGAGCACTGGCCGAGGCGTATTGTAAATGATGCATGGTTAGTGGGTCATTGTCCCAAAAGGAACTTTGGAGGTGAATCGCCCTGAACGAGATGATGATCGGGGCATCAGGATCAGACGGATTGAGAGACCCGTCCCTCTTCCTCGTTGCACTCAACCATGTGTTCTCCGCAGGCACCGACTGATTGACTCCACGTAGGTCACCTCCATAAGGTCGAAGCTTGAATTCGCGTAGGTGATCTCGCAACATAGCCAGGGTGAATGTTGGCTCATGCTTGATAGGATGAGGTACATGGAAGTTCTTGATGTACTCCCAGATCTCACTGGTCAGAGCCAGCCACCATTTCCCTCCTGGGATGCGGAGAAACCATGAAATTGATGTGCTGTTCTTGAAATCAAACGATAAATATCATGTGTCACAATAATTTCTAAGTCACTAAGGTGAAATGTCCTGAAACTTACCCTTCCATGACCTGGATAATATATGAATATAATAATAATAACA
Organism: Cladocopium goreaui; assembly: GCA_947184155.2. Taxonomy (NCBI): domain Eukaryota; class Dinophyceae; order Suessiales; family Symbiodiniaceae; genus Cladocopium; species Cladocopium goreaui. Next base: position 798,914 of record CAMXCT020000258.1, on the reverse strand, counting down.
ATAACAACAATAATAACAATAATAATACATATATATATATATTGGAAATATCACATGTTAACCCATGCTACACTGCGATGTTTTCCCCATCAACTACGGTTGTTCCAACCCTCATAAATTGTTCGCTCCAGGTCCATCAACATGCACAGCTAGGCATGGCATGATTTTCTTGACAACATAAACTGGGGCTAAAGCGGGCAAATTGCAATTTTGATAGGGACAATGATCAAATTGAAATGAATGATCATCCAGTGGATTTGGGGACACCCTAGTTTTGACCATCAAGCCGTATCAAAACTATGACGCCAAATGCCTTGGCATTTTGCAGCGCCAATGAACCATCTGCAGCTCAGGATATGGCAAAGTACAAACTCGCATCTGTCTCACAACAATCACTGCAAATGCTGTGGTGTTGCGAACCAGACAGTGAGTCCGCGCGTGGAAATCAGGGAGAGAAGGTATGGAAAAGTCCACCTTTGATGTTCGAAAAGATCGGGTCTGTCTGAAAATGAAAAGTACCCCATGGCACCCCGTTCCACCTGGCGAATCACAATTTTCCATCTCAACTTGCATTTTTTTGGGGTGACATAATACGATTCATCCAAGATAATGATATGCCTCACAATTTGATACCCCCAAAAATCACTTATCAAATTAATCAAATTACGGTAATGATAATGTCCCAATTGATATAATCACTTATCACATGGAAATCACTTATAAATCCGATCCAGGTCAGATTTAAAATATCCGGATCATAATAATGATCCATATGACACGTGATTTAATAAGTGATTTCCATATTTAACATGATGAAATCTCTTATCACATGGATCAGTTATTATTAATAGTATTAATATTTCGATCCCCCAATAATCCTTATTTACATCCCAATAATCATAAATCACTTATCATATACTGGTTGGTGGTATACCTACCACTCTGCAAAATGATGGAGTTCGTCAATGGGAAGGATTATCCCATAAATTTTATCCACAGCATATTATGGAATAATAGTATATTTAATAGTATATTAAACCATCAGTTTAATAGTATATTAAACCATCAGTATATTAAACGAATCTGAATATATATATATATATTAAAACTGTTCCAAACCACCAACCAGTTTAAAAAATGTTTTCCAATCATCCGGTCCCGGGTGAGGTTTGAAAAACGGCCAGCATGGGATGGTCTGGCATGGTGCCTAAACCAAGCTTAACCAATGAAATCCCATGGAAAAATCCACGAAATCACTATTGAATCAGCATATCTTGCTGGTGAAATCACATTAAATAGGATTTATCCTATTGTTTAAGCTATAAAGTTTAACCTATATCGCCATTATATCCCATGAAAAATCACCATAACACCATGAAATCCCTTTGGAATACCAGCCGTTAACCATTACCATGAAAATCACCGTTGACCTCGCTTCACACCAAGGGGCGACCACCAGCCTCACGCGCCATTTTGGCGATGATTAGGCCTGGCGGGATCGGAAAAAACCACAAAATAATAACTTCGTTGGGTAATAGTGAGGTAAATATATACATGATATAAGGATTGTATGTGTATATGTGTATATGTGTATATATGTATATGATATGTGTATATATATATGATGTATATATATATATGATATAGACATGATATATATATATAGGTATATATATATAAAGGTATATAAATATATGCATTGGGATAACCACATATGATATTTGTCTGATCGCTGAAAAAATGAAGATGGATTGAAAGTCCGCAGTGACCATCGAGTCATGGACGATGAGCCGATGGACCAACGGAATGGATCCAATTTTCAAACCACCAGAAGACCCAGAAGTAGAGAATGCTTCGAATAGATTTGCGAATGGGAAAGGACTGTGATTTTTGTCACCACCGATTAGGAATTCATGATATTCACTTACCCTCGGGTAAACTAACAGTTTGCTATTGAAAATGGTCCATTTATAGTGGATTTACCCATTCAAAATGGTGATTTTCCATAGTTATGTTAGTTTACCAGCGAGCAATTGTTCATTGAATCTGGGGATCTAATGATTCATCAGGAAAAAATACTGGCTGGGGATCGTTCTCCTGGGCAAAAACATGTAGTGCAGGGAACCAATGGACCAAAACATGACCAGAGCATGACCAAAATATGATCCAGTTGATGGAAAATTGCCTTCCAAAGCCATTTCCCCCGAGGATTTCTGTCGCCAAAAATTGGCCAAGCTCGCCATTGTCATTTCCAGCATCGGAGAGACTGTAGCGACCTCGAAAGTTGGAGTCGGACGTTTTGAATCATATACTTAGCTAAGGTCTATATCTTTAGAGTTTATTTCGGATTCATCCCCCGACCTTGGCTGCCAAAAAAACTGCAGATGTAAGTAATCTCTTTCCACAGCAGTTGCATCCCAAAATCATCCAAGTTGTCGGGTTGGGTTTCTGGTTGCCTACCCCTCTGAAAAATGATGGAGTTCGTCAGTTGGGATGATGACATTCCCAACTGAATGGAGAGTCATAAAATTCATGTTCCAAACCAATGTCCCAATATATGGGTTGGGTTTGTAGTAGTTTTCACTCACTTTTTGTTGAAAGAGTCAGGTCCGGTGAACCCCAAATCCGACTGCATAGTATCGTTGGATCCAGCCCTGAGCCGCCAAAGGTCAGACTGGTCATGTAAGCTGCTTGAAAGAACTGGCTACAAGTTGTGGTGGGTTTCTGGCTATGTTTGTTGGAGTAGTTGGATTCGAACCCCTTTTTTCTCAATCCATACAATAGATACATCTACCATAAACACTACCCTCTGGTAAACTAACATAGCTATTGAAAATGGCCCAGTCGAAGTAGTGAGTTTTCCCATTAATAGCATGGTGGATCTTTCCATAGTTTTTTGAAAACGTTTACCAGAGGATAGCCTAGTTGGAACAGCAGATACCATCTGGTTATTTAACAGTTTGCCATGGAAAGATCCACCCATTTTTAAGTTCGGTAAACCATCTATTTCTATGGTTTTCAATAGGTAAACCGGTAAACCATCTATTTCTATGGGCCATTTCCCATGGCCAACTGTTAGTCATAACCAGAGGGTACATCGTTCACGCTGGCCTTACACAATTTCGCAGCGACCAGGACAAATCCCACCCTTTGAGCACAGGACAGAGTTCATTCCCCAACCTCAGCTGGCACAAAGAAGCGAAACGTGCATCCCAGTAAGAAGGCAACAAGCATAGGAAAACCTATACATGTATAGAGATCCAGAACGTGGTGGCATTGAGGAATCAAATTCAAACTCGAACCATGTATATATACATGTAAATATATATACATGTAAATATATATTCATGGTTGAACTGGGTTGACCTGGATGGGGTACAGCAAGTCGCACAGGTTCCTTGAGGTGGCCCCAATCGCAGAAATGGGAGGTCCTCGACCAAAGCCTCGTGATATGTGATTTCCATGTCCAAGGAAAAGCGCACAGAGTTATATATATATAATAGTTATATGTACATAAAATAGTTACATAATATATATATAGTTTATATATATATAATGTATATATATATATAATGTATATATATATGTCATAATATATAATACACATATATATATATATGCCATAATATATATATATATAATATTGCAGTTATGCATATATATATTACAGTTATATATATATATATATTTCCCCAATATATGGGCTACAAATGGTTTGTAAACACCATACCACTCAAAATGCACATATGAGTCCCTGACAAAATTGACGAACTAGTGGACGTCCAAAGCTCTGAGAGCTCATCGTGGCATGGCTGATATCACATGAGGTGGTAAAGAACCCCCAAGCAAATAACCTATAACCTTTTTGACCTTACCGTTTTGTCTTCATCATTTTACAACTGATTGGTGGTTTCAACCCCTCTGAAAAATATGAAAGTCAGTTGGGGATATTATTCCCAATATATGGAAACATCAAAGCCATGTTCCAAACCACCAACCAGACAAGCTTTCTGCCCCCCTCATCATAAATTTAACTGTAGATTTCCGTAAAAATCATGGGGGCGCCCGTGATGGAGTACCAATCTTCACGATTCGATGGTCGAGTCAATTCGCTACCTGGTCTTTGGTTGGTCATGGCTGGCTATCGTGAAAACCCTGGCACCCAAACGGTACCCATTTTCGTAGCCGGGATCTATGAATGTTTATTCCCCCAAAATAATGGTAATCATAGGTAACTTGACCCATCCCGACTGCGATTGTTTCTCGCCCAAAGTGTTGGTGCTCACCCTTGTATTTTTCCACTTCGGCTGTTGAAGGTTGGCTAATCTCCAATACCTTGGCAACATTTTTTTACCTGGTACGAAATCCCATTTGTGGCTTTTAAGGATTAAAGTATTGAGGTTCAAACTATTTGCCACAAATGGTGGTTTCCTAAAATAGGACCCCCAATCATCCAAGTCATGGATGACCATTTTAGTATTGAAACCCATGACTTGGGGTACCACCATAGGACCCCTGGGATTTGCCATGGGATTTCTTACCTTTATGGCTTAAATATGGCTTAAACATGCTTAAACCATCTGGGTAAATGATCATATTTCACTAACCTGAATAGTGGGGCTGGGGATGATTTCCTATAAAAACCATGATTCCAGGGTTCGGGAGAACAGGCTTCGGTCGTTATAATTTTCCATGGTTTCCTGTGAAGATGCCCTCCAATTGGGTCGAGCTGCATGTTGTCCACTATGCGGCAGTAAGGTTTGGCCACCTGGCGGCTTCCGCAACACAAAGGGTCTCTGGCAAAACGCGAATAACAGCACAGGTTGAATGTATATTGTGTTTTATGTGTATACATATATATAGTAAGGATCCAGCAGATAGAATAAAAACCATAATTCATTTCAAAAAAAAATACTACATGAGCAGGTTTGCAGGCAGGAATTTCAACAGATAGAATATCGGCAGGTACGGACTAGATCCGTGTATATATATATATGGTTTTGTAACATTTTTGTCTTAAAAACCTTTAAAATATATATATATATATTTTTTTAAATATTTTTCTATAATAGATATAATTTAGATATAAAAAATATTCTATCTGTTTGATTTGCATATGTATATATATATATACGATTTGGTGAGAATTGATGCAGAACACAACTAAAGATATATCTGTTGTCATCTTTTTGTTTAACAAATATTCACACATGTATGCTTCTGACATGACCATGTTTCCTTTATATGACGATACTGGAATATTCTATCTGTTTGGTTTGCCTATACATATATATATATTCAGTAACTGGCACATAGAATAAAATCAATGACTTTTTCGGGTAAGTTAAAAATGAAAAAATAGCAGAAAAACACGTTGACAGTATAACTCGCAGATAGAATAGTTTTTGAGGTTTCGTTGCAGTATTGAATATTCTATCTATTAATCCGTGTATATATATATAGGGTTTTCAGAGGCATCAATGATTTTCCGGAAACTTTGACCAAATTCGCATTTATCATGATTTTTGCATATTTTTGTATGATTTATCTGCTGGACTATTCTATCTGTTGATTTCCCCAAGGGTACAGCTATTTCCGTACATTGTCAATAATCAACACATAAGTTGCAGTTGTTTCTGTTCACATCGTGTGTTTCCATAGCACTATATGCATTTGTCAGGTGCAAAGGCCAAGGCTGTATTTGTGTAGAGCATTGTCCGACTGTGGGTGTCGATGGGTGTCGAAAGCATTGCAACTGAACATTCGATACACTATGTCTGATGGTCAGGTGTGTGTGTGTGTGCGTGCGTGCATGTTTCATGTTGATGTTGGTTTGCGGTGGTTTTTCGGATAGAACGTAAATCGACCACATTTTGCTGTATGTTTTAATATGCAAAATGATTCAAAATCAACAGATAGAATATTCCAGCTATATGGAGTGCCAGCTTTGCTGGCTCCAGCCAATCTTTTGTACCGTTTTGATTGAAAGAAGTGGCATACAAGCCAGTCAATGAATTATGAGTGAATGAATTTGTTTCCAAACGTGCAAATGATTTTCTGAAAACTTAGACTTGATTCGTTTTTTTCCAAAGTTATCATTTATCATAGTTTCTGTATTAATCTATCTTTTGATTGACTTTGGACTATTCTGTCTGTTGGTGTCCACATGGGGTAGACATATTTCCGAACATTATTGTTTGAACCAAGCATGGATAAAACATACATTCACCCCAACCGAAGGAGAAACACATAGTAAGTTTCAGTTGTTTCTGTTCACATCGTCTGTTTCCATAGCACTATATGCATTTGTCAGGGGCAAAGGCTGTGTTTGTGTAGAGCATCGTCCGTCTGTGGGTGTCGATGGATGTCGAAAACATTGCAACTGACCATTCGATGCACTATGTCTGATGGTCAGGTGTGTGTGTGTGTGTGCGTGCGTGCATGTTTCATGTTGATGTTGGTTTGCGGTGGTTTTTCGGATAGAACGTAAATCGACCACATTTTGCTGTATGTTTTAATATGCAAAATGATTCAAAATCAACAGATAGAATATTCCAGCTACATGGGGTGCCAGCTTTGCTGGCTCCAGCCAATCTTTTGTACCGTTTTGATTGCAATGAGTGGCATACAAGCCAGTCAATAAATTATGAGTGAATGAATTTGTTTCCAAACGTGCAGATGATTTTCTGGAAAAAAAATGATGATGTTTTCCAAATTTATCACCTATCATAGTTTCTGTATTAACCTATCTTTTGATTGACTTTGGACTGTTCTATCTGTTGGTGTCCACATGGGTAGACATATGTCGGAACATTATTGTTTGAACCAAGCATGGATAAAACATACATTCACGCCAACCGAAGGAGAAACATATAGTAAGTTGCAGTTGTTTCTGTTCACATCGTGTGTTTCCAAAGCACTATATGCATTTGTCAGGGGCAAAGGTTGTGTTTGTGTAGAGCATCGTGGGTGTCGATGGGTGTCGAAAGCATTGCAACTGAACATTCGACGCACTATGTCTGATGAGGCATGGTTAGCAAGGGTTAGGTGTGTGTGTGTGTGCATGTTTCATGTTGGTTTTGCGTTTTGCGAGAGTTTTTCAAATTGTTTGATAAAAGGACGTTAATCAACCACATTTTGCTGTATGTTTTAATATGCAAAATGATTCAAAATCAACAGATAGAATATTCCAGCTACATGGGGTGCCAGCTTTGCTGGCTCCAGCCAATCTTTTGTACTATTTTGATTGCAATAAGTGGTATATTAGCCAGCCAATCAATTATGAGTGAATGTATTATTTGTTTAGTATGTCTGTACATGAGTTCCTTATGGAGTGGATGGAAAAATTCAAAGTTGAGTTGTTGTAGTGTGCCAGCAATGTTGACTGCTGCTTTGGGAATTGAGGAGATGAGGGGTCGACGGGGTCTGGAAAATAGGTTATTATTCTATCTGTTGAAAAAACTGGTAAAACGCAGGAAAAATGATGCTTTTAAAGTTGATTTCCCTAAAAATATATATTTTAGGTCTTGGATAATTCTATGTGTAAAATTTACCTAGCTATAAATTTTGCGTTATTCTATTTGTTATTTTCAAATCAATGAAATTTTGAATATTTTATCTGCCTGTTACTTAATATATGTTTTGGTGAGATAGATGCAAACAAAAACTGTACAATTAGAAACCGCTGAACATGTGAATATGTGAAAAAAAAGGATGAACTGACATGAGGTGGATTTGTTGATCTGGGTCATACGTGAATTCTGTTCAAAATGCAATTCAAAAAAGGTCCAAAATCAACAGATAGAATATTCCACTGGATCATCCCACACAAACAAACTAATCTTATGTCACAGTATGAGTGTGTTTGATGGTGTGCCAGCTCTGCTGGCTACCATCACTGATTGGAGTCTGGTTGTTGTGTTTCATGTGATGCTCAACTGAATTTGAATAGTTTCTTAGCTTTATATTAATTATATATACAACATAACATATATATATATATTTCAAAATTGAATAAATTCATTGAATTTTTCTTCTAAAAACGATATATCTACGTATGATATATTGATACTTTTGATTAGTTTCTTAGAATATCATGTTTATATATGTATATTTCAAGTTTGAAGAGTTCTTTAATTTTCTTTCAAAACATGTGTATACATATGATATAATGATATGTTTGCTTAGTTTTCTCAATATATATATATATATCAAGTTTGAAGAGTTTTCTCGAGTTTTATCTTATAAAAACAATGTATTTGCATAGGATATGTTCAAAATTTTGATGAGTTTTCTTAAATTTCTATGTTCCGTATTCTATCTCTTGATTCCCCCCCTGCATGCGAAATCCAGATTCTATCTGTTGACCATATCATTTTTGGTATTCTATCTGCTGGATCCTTACTATATATATATATTCTAAATAAATAAACAAATAAATCAAGTAAAAAAATAAATGAATGAATAACTGAATTATATATATACATATTATATACATCATGCATTGTATATATATACACATACATACAAATATATACATGCCCCGGAAAATGCGGTTCCAACCCATTCAAACCTCACATCTCTGCTAGCCATGCGGATTTTTCTTGGTTTGTGGTAAATTCTCTGCTGAAAACCGAACTCTTGGTAGGAGCCAGAAAATGTCAAGTACAATGTACCCAAAACGTCAAGTGCAATGCGACCCAAAAATATCGACAAGTTCTTTCTTACCATTTCAATGGGAGACACTGCCTCATTCCCTCGCAATGAAGCTGTGGGGATGTCTAAAAATTAGGGTACCCCATTTCATCCATTGGTCAATCATCATTTTCCCAACTTAAACCCCTTTTCAAACCCAAATCGATAATTGAATATAGGTGGTTACACATCCCATCATATCCCACTTCAATACCCATTAGATGCCTGCCAATTGAATGGTTGGCTTTATAACTTATATCCCTATCACTTGGCTATGGGTCAAAATTAGATACCCCTAAAATCGGATGGTTTCCCTACTAAACAGGAGCAGAATCTGCGGTCTCCAGGTCCTTAATTTTTGATAATGTCATTTGTTAAAACACTAACCTTGATCGTGTGTAGAATCACCATAAACTTGACCAAATCCCATTTCTATCCTGTAAAACCGCAATTTTTTCCCGCCTGCTTGAAGGAGCGGTTGGCTGAGTAGATGTTAACCACAAAGAAGACCTCTCGTCGACTTGAAGACTTGCTGGAAACCATGGATTTTTTTTCTTCGGTGATTCACCTCTACAAAATGGTGATTTACCTCTGAACAAACAGTGATTTACCTATGTAAACGGTGATTTTCCTCTCAAAAATGGTGATTTACCTGAATACAATGGTAATTCATTTAAGAAAACATGGTGATTTTCCAGAGTTATCTTAAATCACCAGTGGTTTATGTGGTTTACTAAGGATTAAACAGATCATGGTCGAGAAATATCACCATTTTTCTCTACCCAGTTTTTTTTTAAATCCCAAACATCGTCCCAGCTTGGGAACACCTATGAATCCCTGAGCATCTTCCTGCCAGTGAGTGAGGGGAGTTCCGGAGTTCCTGGTGGGTCCAATCTTCACTTGGTGGTGGTTTGAACCCCTCTGAAAAAATATGACTCAGTTGGGATGATGACATTCCATTCCCAACTGTTTCTGGAAAGTCATTCAAAATTCCATGGTTCCAGTCACCACCAAGAAGCAATGAAGGTTTAGTTGGGAAATATATAAACTTTGGATTTCCCATGAACATGTTTGAATACTGAGCGCCAGCCTATGAGAGACAAACGCAGGGTGCTGATTCTGCAAATCCCGGCCTGAGTCGGACCTGCTACGACTCTTCAATGGCCCGTGGGATGTTTTAAGAGCATCTGGGCCTTCTAGAGGTCTCAACAAGAAAGTCTCAACTGTACTGGGGGGTGCAGTTCCAGCTAAACTTGGAGATGTAGATATGACTATATTTACCAGGGCCCCATATCTCAACTTATGATGTCATACTCTCATAGTATTCTACCGGCTCATTACTCCAACTACACACCCAAGTACCAAGTGTTAAATCTGGGTAAATCATCATATTTCACTAACCTGAATGGTGCGGCCATTTGGGGGTGGTTTCCGTATAAGAACCATGATTCCAGTGAGGTATAGCCGTGGATGATCCCATATATTTTCATGGGGAACCATGCTACTTTTCCCCAACACAGCAAAGCATCTTATGCTTCATAACTATGCTATGAAATTCCATGAAATTCCATTAAATCCCATGAAATCAGCATGAAATCAATAGTTAAATCTCATAAAATCACCATTTCATGGGTGAATCACCAGCAAACCACCGTAGCCTTTTCTGGGCGCCTGCTGCACATGCGGCTGAATGCGGTTCAAGTCCACTTGAATCTGTTCGTCGTCGCCGTCACCATCGCCTCTACATATCCACATGAATATATACCGTATATATATATACACATAAAATTGGATTTTATGGAATTACATGAAGTTTAAAGTGGTAAACTATGCAATACATGAACATTTGCATCATTTATATGCTTCGGAAACATCATTCCGGCTGTCGAATTGCGGCCATGGTCAATTCTCAGAGAACTTCCTGCAGCTATTTCAATGGGGAACATGGCGGTAAACCGTGTTTTTCCGCGTCCCTTCTACCTTCCATTCAAGAATCATCCAAAAACCTTGGGGACCGGCAAAACATTCATAACCCTATCGATCGTGGTGGCCAACCATAACCCCCCTATCGATCGTGGTGGCCAAACATAACCCTATGGATCATGTGGTGCCTACATATAGAAATTGTTGAATTCCTGTTTGAAGTGTTGTCGTCAGTGTCGTTGTCGTTGTCGTTGTTGTTGATGATGATCAACTTGCCCCTTGCATTGCTTCAACATGCTGAGCCAACCATCCCCAGCCATCTGTGTCGGTCCATCCAGCTGTTTTACTGCGGTCCTAGCACCCTTCCCCCAAGATTGAATAACGCATATATACCATGTTGTGAAATTCATTACAACAGGTAAGTCCAGTGATGAATCCCCCCACCCAAAATACAAATGACACCTAATAACAATAATAAAAGTGATAACACTAGTAATGATAGTAGCAATAATCATCACAATGGTAATAAACTCTACAATAAAAACAATGATATCCAGAAATCTACGCCAATCAAAACAGTTTCTAATCAAATTACTTAATACACTCTTCTGGCTAAATTATCATCATTCACGTACGGTTATCTTGGGAGATTTCCCCGTATCCCAACCATTGTTCCAGTGAGGTGGCAGCGAGGTCCTTATCTGCCCAAATATTTTTTCTCTGTGGGCCCCCGAGTTATGATTTCCTGTATAAACCCATTCAGTATATACCATAAACCATAGTGAAATAGGAGTTGTGTTCACCAACTTATCCCTACATTGCAAATGTGAAAACCCCATCTGACATCCTCAATTCTACACACTCAATTTACGTACGTACGTATGTACATACGTATATGTATATATATATATATCTACAACGTACGTACTTACACACATACATATATATATATGTAGATAATATATATATACATACATACATACATACATACATAGCTATGTAATTAAATAAATAACTTTATAATCCCATGAGAAAAAACACTGAAGTTTTCATTGGTCCATCCACTCACCTGTGAGGTTGTCGCCGCTGTGCACGATGCCATTGTGGATGGACTCCAAGTGACCGAAGAAGACCGCCTCGAGATCGATGGAACTGCCAGATAGGGGTTGGAAGATTAGTTTCCATTAAAACTAGGCTATTTTCAGGGTCTATGTTAATTTACCAAGAGGGTATACATCATATAAAAATTGGACAATACATGTGTATATATATATAACTAACATGATCTAACTATATATCAATATATATGTAAATCTAACAAAGTTACTATATATTAGTAGATAAGTTAGTAGATGTCACTACATATTTTTATGTAATGTAGGAAAATAGATACAGACCTAACTATATACATACATTAGTAGATATTATCAGTCAATAACCTATAGGTTTAAATATTGGACATTGAATATATGAATGGATAAGTATATAAATGGGAACCTCTATAAATACAATCTACCTGTATTATATATCTGATATATGAGTGAGTTATATACACATGCCCATATGTATACCATTTATAAATAACCCTTATATATATATGTAAACAGTAGATGCTTTTGATACTATTTATATATGTGAGTTATAAGCCACCTATAGTGTACTTACAAAAACGACACACACACACATATATATATAGTTAGATGAGATGGGTTAAGTTATATAGCTATAAGTAATTGTATAATTGTACCCACAGGCGCCGTAATTGTACATGAATGTGTAAAGTTAGTTCTATATATATATATATATTTTTAAAGACACACACATATATATATATATAAACATTTTTTTTGTGTAGTTGTAGATGTAAGATGGTGTGACTATAGTTAAATGGCTTTATATAAAGCAACTTATAGGAATCTTTACCCTCCAACTTATATCGGGCCACTGGTTGATTGAGATCGGGTGGACTATGATAATCCTCAGCGTATTAGTAAAGCCCCCATATGGGGGTTTCCATAGTCATGGGGGTACCCCAAAAACGCTGGACGGTTTATATCATGGAAAATCCATCCATAAATGGATGATAACTGGGGGTACCTCTATTTTAGGAAACCTGCATATAATCATCAGGGCTTGTGAACACTGCGAATCATGTTTTTTTTCTTTCGAATGGAGTGACTCGGGATATCACCATCATGGGGATGGAGGAATCGCCTTTGCAAAATCAATGACCTCCATAGAATTGGCTGTTGTGTCAGGTTTTTCACACCATTTCACATACCTGGTTTTTGTTGATTCCCTACCCCTCTCACTCTTTGGGGTTGCCGGTGTCATTTTTCGTGTTCATTGGCCACGTCCTTGCCTTCCCTCAGTGGCTGGCTCAGCCTTTGGGGCGGTGGCTGGCTCTGATGCCGCCTTTGGCGGGCTTGGGGCTGGGCGGGTTGGCTTGGGAGGAGGTCTTGCCTTGGTCGGGAAGCCTGACGCTGTGGCTATCGGGCCAATGTCCCGAGGCGCCCCTTTCGGGGGAGGCACCCGGGGGGGGGTTGGAGCAAACCTGTGGGCCATGAGCACAGCAAGGGATCTTTAGGAGCTGAATGAGCGCGGAAATGTAGCAATTGTTCGCTACGTTCTTGATCCCCCGGGGTGCAGCTGCTGCCAAGGGTGCCACGGCTGCATTGGCCACATGCTGCAGCTTTCTCAAAAAGTAGCTATGAAAACATGCCGATTTTTCAGGGGCATGAACTGCACCAAAATTTTTGCCACTTCAGGAATCACGAAGTGTCTGCAAACTTACAGTAACTCTTTGATCGACCTCTTGGACATTTTTAACCATCAAGGATTGAGCAAATCCCGAAAAGGTACGTGATGAAATACCCCAAACTAACCCAGTTTGAACTGGGGATTCTTCCAATTCACATTGCAAATCTGAGAAATTCCCTCTTTTGGTTAGCACATATTCCCCAAACATGGCCAAACATGATCTTTGTGAAGCTTTTTAATCATAGAAACAGGTGGACAAGCTGCCCAGATTTCTGCGATTTTTGCTGGGAAATCAATGGACTACCGGTTTTGATGTGAACGGGCAAAAAAGGGCGGGTTTTGACCCATAGCCAAATGTCTTGGACAATTGTGGAATATACATGTACCTGTATATATATATATATTATACGTATATCTGGGTAAGTTATAATAATTCACTAACCTGAAATAAGGTCATTTGGGGATATTTCCCCTTACTAACTATGATTATAGCGAGGTCGCAGTGAGGTCGTTATAATTTACACATGTCTCTCTTCATATGGGACATAGTCGGATCTAACCAACAAAACCGGTTGGATCATTATGGCAAACAGTCGAACGACCTCATGTCGCGATGTTTTTCGACTTTTCAATCATGGAATGAATAATCCCAAAATGACTGAACTCTTCAGGTAGGTAAATCATGGTGATTTACTGGTGGTTTAATGGTGGTTTAATGGTACAAATGGTGGTTTAATGGGATGTAAATGAGCCATGTTCTAAATATCTTACATCCTGGCACCAAATAAGGAAATGCTTACACCATTGCTTACGTTTTGCTTACGCGCGCACAGGTTTTGCTTACGCGCATATCTTTTCTTACGTGGAGCTTACGCTGGCTTACGCGCACCACAGTTTTGCTTACGCCACACCCTTACAAGGGGCCCCTTGCTTAACATGAACACAAGGGTTTAGAACGTGGCTCAGATAAAGGGTAGGTAAATCATATATATATATATATACACACACATGACTGGTAACTAAATATATATAGGTATAACGGTATAAACTTTTCAGGTAGCTAAATGCCAAACTGATGGATAGGTGTTGATCCCCCATGATCTCGGCCTCCACATCTTCTCCCCGGGCGTCAAGCAGGACCTGGGTGTTTTATGGTGTTTTTGCAGGGAACTCAAGGCTGGGATGTGTGGCAACCATTGGAATTTCAGCCACAAACTGGGGATTTTGAGAACACGGGGATTTGATGATCAATATTGGGATTCAATCAACAATAGTGGATGTACGCAATCGAAGATAGGCAAACCTCGACGATTTTAATCCAAAATTGCAGGGTTTCTAGTAGTGATAGGACATAGGATGCCAGCAACAAACATAAGACACGTTGTTGAATGGTTGGTTGAGGTGAATGATCGGGTGGTGATCAATCTAAAACCATTCCCACCAAACATGAAGCTTTTAAAGATCTACCTCCGGCCCGAAAATTGACATGTAATCAGAAGAAAAAGTTTGTAACACGATTTTCCTTTAAGAATGGCTGTTTTGGAAAAGGATTTGCCTAAATAAATGTTTTGTCAACTACCCATGTCCCTGTAGCTTTGGTGTTTCAACCCCCCCCATTGAAGGGGCAGTTTTTCTGGACCCCTGCCCATCAGTTTCCCCAACATCTCACTATCCATTTGATAGCAGTTATGTGCCGTTATCTCACCACTAGTCAGTAGTTGATGAAAAAAATGCCCCACCAATAGTCATCAATTTCCAGAACATCTACGATTTCTCTGTAAGCAATTGAAAGTCATCTGGATTAGCTTTAATAATTCAACAATCTGCAAAGTTCGGCTATTTTGAGAGTTACCCCCAATCCTCGTAGAGGGCTTCGGCCTTTTTGTTTCGTAAGCAAACAATGTTCTGTTAAAATCCCATGAGCATGTCATTCATTTTCCATTAGTATCCCACTGTATTCCCATGATTTCTAGAACAAAACTCACCACTTCACCAGCTGGTGGTTGAGCCATTCTGAAACATCTGCGGAAACTCAGTTGGGATCATCATCCCATTCCCATGGTTAAAAAGAAGCATCTTTGAAACCAGCAACCACATCATCACTGCTCCATCAAAAAACCCATCATCATCATCATCGTCATCATCCTCATCCTCATCCTAATTTTTTCCCTTTCCATGAGATTTTTGCGGTGAATTGCCACGGAGAACGCCACTATCGATCTGGCAAAATATATCAAACTCGGCCTGTAGCACACTTGAATCATCCACGAGCGACCCACCCGCCAGCCCTGCGTTTTGTCATGACTTTTTCCATAGCAATGCCTCATCCGATGATCTTCATCAATGCATATCAGTAGGTTACTTCCAATTCCTGACCATCATCATTTTCCCATCATTTTCCCAACATAATGGTGATTTGTGACAACACATGGGAATCCACATATTTTTTTACTGGAAAATCATGGAAAAACTATGGGAAAATGCTGATCATCCAATATTTTCATTATGCCATCCTGCCATTTTCAGACAAACCCACCATTCACCAACCATTCACCAGGGCGTCCCGACTGCGGACACGTCCAGGTCGACTTCACCCTGGTCCACGTCCCAGCCGAGACCCACGGTGATGCAGCCCATGCCCTGTGGGAAAAAAACAGACGCTGAGGAAAAGATGGTGATTGAAAATGGCCATTTATAGTTGATTTACCCATTAAACATGGTGATTTTCCATAGTTTTTTGTATGTTTACCAGATCAATGGCCATTTCAGGAACCTAAATTGGAGGTACCTACCATATATAAGGCCTATTTTTGAGGCCTATGTAAGGGAACATCCCAACAATTCATTGGTATATAGTGGTATATAATATACCAGATGTTTGATGGGATTTAATGGTGATTTACTGGTGGTTTAATGGTGGTTTAATGGTGATTTACTGGTGGTTTAATGGTGATTTAATGGTGATTTACTGGTGGTTTAATGGTGGTTTAATGGTGATTTACTGGTGGTTTAATGGTGATTTTATGGTGATTTAATGGTGGTTTAATGGTGGTTTAATGGGATTTACCATCTGGTTATTTAACAGTTCGCCATGGAAAGATCCACCATTTTTAAGTTCGGTAAACTATCTATTTCTATGGGCCATTTTCCATGGCTATGTTCAATAACCAAAGGGTATGTTTTTTTTTTTGGGGGGGGATCATGTGGAAGAATGGTACATGATCCATTTTTTTGGGGATGAGATGGGATAATGTTCTATTGATGTTTGAATGTTTGAATCTAAGGGGATTTAACATATCAGATCATCTCAATAGTGACAGCGTGGCCGAGTCAGTTTATGTGGCCCAGGCCTTGTAGTCCGTATCTATCTATCTATCTATCTATCCATCCATCCATCTATCCATTGATCTATACAGCGATACATGTCATGTAAACACGAACAAGAATGTATCTGGGTAAATTATAGTAATTCACTAACCTGAAATAATAAATAAGGTCATTTAGGGATAGTCACCTTTACTAACCATCATTCCCAGTGAGGTCGCAGTGAATTTTGATGTGCCATGCCGCTTTAGCTTCCCAAAAGGGATGATCTCCAAATCCCATGGGGCGATGGAATGCGATGGAGGCTGGTGCTTTCAAACTAATATCATCTTTCAGTATCTTTCAAAGTCACAAGGGTCACATCCATGCTTTGCCGGCTTTCCCCATATTTTCTTGGTTGTTGGTATCCCAAAAAAACCACCACATTTGGATCAAAGCGTTGGTCTAGGGGAAAACCTTACAGGACACCAGATTGCTTGTACCTTCACCCCAAGAGTTATCCTCCGCTAATCAACCCTGGCTTGCTGGAGAATTCCACGTTGAGTTTGATGGTTTTCCCATTGAAATGGCCATGGTTCGGGGATTTCCCAGCCCGCCACGTCTGACGACGGGCAAACCCATGAATATCTCAGTAATTATATTTCCATTACATTTCCATTATATAGCAAATTTCTTGGTTGAAGACACATCATTGAGTACATTAGTTCCATTATTATTTCCATTACAGTTCCATTACATTTCCATTATTATCTCAGTATATTTCACATTTTTGATACATGCCAACACACCATCCGCCACACCGAAAAGACTTTGGACTCCGCCAAGTCACCAAGGGCATATCCAGCACCCCGCCCTTTTCCATGGCGAAGGCTACCTGACACCAGGGGAATGACGCACGCCCCAGTCCGAGTGGAGGAAGGGAACTGGTCCTTTGTTGTCAAACATGGGATACCGTCTGGTAATTTTACATAGCTATTGAAAATGGCCATAGAAATAGTTGATTTTCCCATTAAAAAATGGTGATTTTCCATAGTTATCTTGGTTTACCAGAGGGTATTCAGCAACAACTGGAAAGGTCAACCACCTTTGATGCATGAAATCCACTGGAATCCTCCACAAACTTGTCATCTTCCAAAAAAGATATCATAGAATGTTCCTTCCAAACACTGTTTCGATGCAATCGATTGATTTAAGGGAGAACTTACACGAAACTATATCTGGTTGGTGGTTGACCTACCCCTCTGATATATGGAAGTATTATTCCCAATATATGGAAAAATAAAATTCATGTTCCAAACCACCAAACAGATATAGTTTTTCCCCCCAACATATCGGGTTTCTTGTGGATTTCCCTCAAATGAATTCAAGGATGTTCACTGATCCGAAAGTGGTCTTCATTGGGATTCAACCAATTTCCGTGAGAAACAGTTGGAACACCATGGGAAAACTGCATCATCAACAATAACCACCAATATCTTGGATAGTATACTTAGTATACCCTCTGGTAAACTAACATAGCTATGGAACATCACCATTCTTAATGGGTAAATCCACTATAAATCACCATTTTCAACAGCAAACTGTTAGTTTACCAGAGGGTAATCAACCAACCGTGATTTGCAATTGATATTCACCAACTTAAAAGGTTTGGGCCGTGTGGGATACTTACCCCATTGATTCACCATCGTTTGCGTCGGTTTATGTCGTGAAATCCCATCGACACGTGGTCGAATCATAATTTCTCCGACCATGAAATATGGCATCATATCCCCATGATATGCGCAAATTATGGTTGTTGAACATCCCATTATAGTCCACCATATCCCCTATCAGATCCTATCATCATATGGGTGTCTGAAAATGGTGTCTGAAAATCCCCCCGAACTGGCCATTTCAATAAGGAACCATGGGATTTCGGCCATTTATTCCCAAAAGTTTAGGAGATAGTCATGAGATGCCATATCCCAGAAAATACTATTGGTTGGTTTTACATGTGGTCCGTAGATATAATCACGCTGAAACTGATACAATGTGTAATTTTCAAAGACATGACCATTCTAGTGAGGACTATATTCTATCTACTCCAGGATGGCTATATATATATATTAGACAAATGGAAAAAGGTACATTTACACATGATTTATGCTGATTTATCTATTAATCAACCCGTGATTTTCCAGCTAGCTACGTTAACGAGTCAGGGGGTGTAAATCCCATAGCGGATGTGGGGAAACCCACAGGGTTGCAGCACCACGGATTTTTTTTCGGCATCAGCTGAGATCGGACGGCTCGCTTGGCGAGGTCGTGGAGGGCCTTGGCATCCATGGGGGGTCACCGAGTCACCGATGCGTGGGGTTTCAATAGGAAGTCATGGTCCATGACTTGGATGATGGGGGTACTCCCCATCTTGATCATTTTATTTTATATTTTATTTGATAGGTAAAGCTGTGTATGGGGACGGATCGAAACATATTAAAACCATTCTACCGAAAACAGCGCGGGGATGACATGGGACATCCATTGCCAGTTGGTGAACTCAGAGGGCGGCGCGACAACAAACAACCGGGGATTGGACAAAGGGGATTGGGGATTGAAGCCCAAACAGATTGAATCAGCAAGGACCTGCTTCAAGAGAAAAAATGGGGGGGTCACGAAGAGATATGTGGCTAAGCGGCTAAAACCAAGAAACATAGGGATTTAAACAACAACAATCGACTTGAAACACCAGAACAAATGGGGATGTCAACATCAGATGCGCCTTTTTTCACCAACAAAACCGGGGATTTCACAACTATCATTCGTGTCCATGGTTAGTTAAGTAGGCCGATACCCAACTGCCACGGTCAGGGATCATCAACGAAAGAGGCTATGGGTGGTGACTTCAGAAATCATTGTTCCATTCGTCGGATCGCGCAAGGGGAATTTCTTCGCTCCTGAGAACTGCACTGCCCAACGATGGTTGACACAAGTGGTTTCGCACAGGAAAACCATCTCAAATCGAGCAATTGTACACTTCAAAGCTGGTTGACGAAAGCTTTCATGGTAAAAAAATCAAGGTGCATCATGTTCCGGAATCCTTTGCACCTATGTTTGATCAGCCCGTGACGATTGCATTGTGGAACCGATGATTTTTTGGTGGTTCCACGCGAATGGCAACCATGCTGGTGAGGTTTTCCCATTGATAGGTGGGCTATGAAATCGATATATCAATTGAGTGGATCAAACAAATCCTGAGTCCAGGGACTCCAGGGACTATCCGTTGAAGTTTGGTCATTGTTGAATAGCTATTCACTTTTAGGCACAAGATTGGAAAAACCTCTAAGGTTAGACCTGTTTCTAGTTGAAATTGGCAGGACCCCAAAAATATGGAACACTTGGACATTTTTTTTTGGGAACACATCATCTATCCCAATCCTGGAAATACTTTTCTATCTTTTTGGGTGTTACCAGAACGGTTACCATATATAAATACTATTAAATACTATTATATAAAGTTACATGTGTATATGTATATATGTGTATATATATATATACATATATATACAATATATCATACTGACTCCCAGAAATGAAATGAATAAATGTTTTGGGGAAGACTCCCCCATTGAACGGTCAGCATTTCTGGTGAACTGTGGCTCGGTCCCATCCTATCTCCGCTGAGGCCCTGGGCTCATTGCTCGATTCCTCCTGGGTAGAGAATCCCAAGCCCCATATTAAAGACCCCAAACGAAACCATGGTGGATGTTGGGAATGAAACCACATCGGGACCATGGAATGGGGATGTTCAATATTAGGGGGGATCACTTCCTAAGAATCCTGTTCTATCCTCATTTTATTCGCATTCTATCTCCACTATCAGGGTGGCTTTATATTCACCATGCTTGGGCAAATCCATGTGGCAATGGCTCGAAATAACGGCTACTGTTATCCCAAACAATTTTGGATAATATTCTGATCTGGATCTGTCGCATTGGGGTACCCAAACGACAGGAGCATTCTGGTTGACCAAAATTCATGATACTGGCTTTCGCATCCATTGTGCCAGCTGAACCAGCGTCCTGACTTCACAACACCCTTCTTGTTTTGGTAGGAACCCAGCTGAGTTGCCAATGACCTGAAAAGAAATTCCATATCGTCATTTGTGCGAAACGTGAAAGTCAAAGTCCATGCAATCAGTTCAGCATACCGCAAGAACAAGTCGGATTCCTGCCGAAGGTTTGAAAGTTGGGATAGATTTGTTATTAAAACTAAGAATCAACATTGTCACTTTCTATTATTTAATTTAAATACTTTATTGTTTATTTTTGAACCACAGTTAACCACTTCGACGACAATGAATCAATCTGAACCACACATGTCCTGGGTTTCCGTTTCCATGAGTGCGTTCAGAAAACTTTTTTCTCATCGTGAAAGCCAGCTGTTTTGAAGGGCTTGTAGTTGATGCTGTACATGTAATTTCCACACAGCTGCCCTTGTTGAAGTTGAAGCTTGACATCAGGAGGGCAATTTGTAGTTGCCAACTTGAGGTCTCTCACCAGTCTATGGTATGGGTCCCAATAGAAGTGAATCATTGCAGCTCCAGTCTCCATCAAGAATGCTGCGCATGCCATTCCGACAGTGATGGAATTACTCCGCCATGGTAGGACTACTCCGCCAGAACTTCGCTTTGTCACTGTGATGGAACAGGCAAGGACCCAACAATTCCAGCCCTTCGCCTAGTTGCTTGGGGAGGAGTGCTTGTTCTTCTCTTTCTCCTTCTTCTGGTTTTTTCCTTTGGATCCTGTTTCGAGCTGCTTCACGCATTCCTTCAGCTCTGGTGTTGTGAAGTTCTTCAGACTACAGCGGTCAAAACCTTCTGTCATTCTTTACCAGTACTGGCTGACTTAGAACGGGATTCCTAGCGCATCGATGATGATAATCTCCACTAGAAATGGATAGAGTAATCCGCCAAACAATCCTCAAGCAACCATGATTTATAAATGGTATTCCCATAGTTTTCATGCTTAGAATTTCCTAGACCAGTGATGATTGACTGTCCATGTATTATTGAAGGAAGTTTAGAAGTCAAACTTCCGACAATATGGACAGATGAAAAGCAGAGATGGGAAGAGTCACAGAGAAGAGAAGAGTAAAGAGAGAAGATCAGAGAAGAGAAAGAGTCAGAAGAAAGAAGATGCAGATGCGCGAAAAGGTAGAAAAGTCGCGAAACACTGTGTTTTTCCAATGATTTGTGGCTCCGGAGGGTCGAAAAGTAGGCTCGCTAAAGGGGCGGGTGCGGAGCCATCTGGCCAAATGAGAGATGAAAAATTGCACGCCGTTGTGGCGCGAAGCACATTTCTAAGCCAAAATGTACAAAACACACCATTCTCAAGCCACTTTTGGAAGTTGAGATGTCGAAAAAGTGCACGCCGTTGTGGCACAAAGCACATTTCGAAGTCAAAATGTACAAAGCACACCAGCTCCGGACCACTTTTGGAAGTTGAGATGTCGAAAAAGTGCACGCCGTTGTGGCGCGAAGCACGTTTCGAAGTCAAAATGTTAAAAGCACCACATGCTCGAGCCACTTTTGGACGTTCACATGTCGTTTCGCATGGCAGGCGCAAGGGATTGTGGACCTTGTGAAAAGTGGGCAAAACGTGAGGGGTTTTGTCGCATTTCCACAAACGATGGCAGGCGTGGGACATTTGAAGAAGATCTGCAAAGATGCATTTTCCGTGGCAGGCGCAGTACAAGAGACATGTTCATCAGAGCTGTTAGGAGGTCCGGGCGCTGATTTCCTGAGAAGGGTTGCATTTTGGAGCATCAGATCTTCAGATTTGCTGAGATGATTTTGCGTGACAGGTGCAGCAATTCGTATGACCTGGCATCACTTTTTCGTGGCTGGCGCAGTAGTTTAGACACATGGAGTGGAAAAGTCGCAAAACGCATTGGTACGAGGCCGTCAGCTTTGCACTCAACTTTCCATTTTTGAAGGATGTCTCGCAGAATTGCTTCGTTTTTGATGTTGTCAACTTCGAAAAATGAGGAAGTCTCGCAGAATTGCTTCGTTTCTGACGTCGTCAAGTTCAAACATTGAGGAAGTCTCGCAGAATTGATGCGTCTTTGACGTTGTCAACTTCAAACATTGAGGAAGTCTCGCAGAATTGATGCGTTTTTGACGTTGTCATGTTCAAAACCTGAGGACGTCTCGCAGAATAGCTTCGTTTTCAAGCATGCAGATAGACAGGTAGATAGACAGACAGACAGACAGATAGATAAATAGGTAGATAGGTAGATAGGTAGATAGGTAGATAGGTAGATAGGTAGATAGGTAGATAGGTAGGTAGATAGATAGATAGATAGATAGATACATAGATAGATCGGCAGGTAGGTAGACAGGTACATAGTTAGATCGACAGGTGAGGTAGATAGATAGATAGATAGACAGGTGAGGTAGATAGATAGAGAGACAGGTGAAGTAGGTAGGTAGATAGATAGATAGATAGATAGATAGATAGATACACAGATAGGTAGATAGATGGACAGATAGATAGATAGTTAGATAGATAGATCGATAGATAGAAAGCTAGGTAGGTAGGTAGGTAGATAGATAGATGGATGGATAGATCGACAGATAGATAGATTAATTAGATAGGTCGATTAATTAGATAGATAGATAGATAGATAGATAGATAGATTAATTAGATAGGTAGGGTTATTAGATAGATAGATAGATAGATAGATAGATAGATAGATAGATAGATAGATACATAGATAGATCGGCAGGTAGGTAGGTTGATAGTCAGAGAAAGAGAGAGAAAGAGAGAGAAGAGAGAGAAAGAGAGGAGACCTCAACGAGCTTTCGGTCCATCAGTGGATTCGCTCTGCCATCCGTGATTCACAACAACCAACCTCTCCTATAGGTTTTCTATTTTTGAAACTTCCGCCACCGCCTTGTGTGGTACTATTGGTATCGATCAATTCTAGTAATTCACCAGAAAAGTTCGGCCATTTTGCGATCATTCCCCCAAAATTCATTCACCATTATTTACATCGTTGGATATACACATTATTGTTGGTGATATGCCAGAAAAAGCCCAAGAAATATCCAAGAAATGCATCCACATCATCCCCTACAGAATGCGTAGGAGCTTTATTTTCTTCTGGTTGGTGGTATACCTACCCCTCTGGAAAATATGAGTTCGTCAGTTGGAGTTACTATTCCCAATATATGGAACAATAAAATTCATGTTCCAAACCACCAAGCAGATTTTCTTGGTATAATAGATACCCTCTGGTTATTTAACATAGCCATGGAAAATGGCCCATAGAAATAGATAGTTTACCAAACTTAAAAATGGTGGATCTTTCCATGGCAAACTGTTAGTCATAACCAGATGGTAAATCCCATTAAACCAGATGTTTAATGGGATTTAATGGTGGTTTAATGGTGGTTTACTGGTGGTTTAATGGTGATTTAATGGTTTCTTGCAGCGATGGCTTTCTCCTCAGAAGATTGGAGCTCACCCACCCAGGGGACATTCTCCCGGGCTTCAGCAGACCTGGCGGATGGATTCGATGGATCCCAGGAATCCCCAAGCAACTCGCTGGATTTGGCGCCATCACACTTTTTGAATCGTTGAAAAGCGATTCAATGGCTGAGGTTCATCCCAGAAATCAAGGTCTTGAGCTACAAAAAGGACTTCAACCCATGTTGATCCAACAAAAAACCGGGTTCTTCAACAAGAACGACTGGTTGGTTTCAAGCAATGGAGATTATCATCCACCAAGCGGAGACAAGATGGGAATATTGTGAAACATGTGCCATGGTATCCATGGTCAAGTAACGGATGGATATGGATGGATGTTATATGGTCATCACAAGGGGAATCCTCACAGTTCTACATAATATACTGGGCATGCGAATCTCTATGAAAATGGATGGCCATCTGGCCATCCCCCCAAAACTCGTCCATTTTCACACGTTCTGATCATGGCACCTGAAGGTTTATTGTTTTCGATGTTTTAGACCGAATCGCAATCGGGATTCAAGCAACCCCCCAAATGTGATAAATGGTGAAGATTCGTCCCGAAATAAATCCACGCATTATTGAGGGGGCCACCGACCTAGGGGTGTTGGTAAAATGATCATCGATGCAATGTTGTGAGGTGCAACGAAAACTCCGCCTTCTGAGGATTTGGTCCTGGAGAACCGAATGTTTATCCTCGCAAACGAGCCGACGATTGCGGAAATTTCATCGACTGGCCATGTCGTGGCCGTCCGATGTGTTCCATGGCATGGCAACAAGCGGCACCAAGTCTCCACGTGCGTTGCGCATTTGCGTTGCGCGGTCGACCTCCTGCATCTGGCCACCGAGCGCTGATCGAGGAGTTTGAAGTGAGCTGAGACACGGAAGGATGAATGCTCCCAAGGGTGGGAGGACCTGCTGACAGGGTGGGAGAGGCCAGAAAATCACATATCACTTGAAACAAAGATCTGAAATCATGCTCTGGAAGAATTCAACATTTGTTTGACGATTCCGAAATCACAGAAACTGTCACAACACAATTATGGATTACATTGGAATGAACATCTGTCGAATCAAAACCAGGCTGATCCAAACTTTATGCCCTAGTTTGTTAGCTTAGTCGGCTTTTAACTAGCATAATTGACTAGAGTTTAGGGAAAATATATGTATAGTGAATGGGTAAAAAACAAGTTGTAACTGTCAGATTTTGGTCAGATTTTGGCATCAATCTGAAAAAACATCACCAGCCTGATCATGAGCCTATGCCAGTTTACCCAACTATTGATCCATGGTCGTTGGTGCAAACCCCACCCATTCTGCTTGTTGAGCAGACCCCATGAAAAATGGGCTACCATTGGTTTACCTTGAGATTCACCTTGGTTTTCCTTGATTTTTGTCCCCCTTCTATTTGTTGCAAACCACCATCCGAGCCACAGCCGGACTCGGGCCTTAAAACTAACAACGCGCGCATGGACGTCATCTGTAAATGGCATGGACCGCCTGCGCCATCCTGGTGGCTTGACCCATGTAGAAATCCATCCGAATTTCGCATGGAACAACTGGAAAAAGGGGTGATGAAAAACCATCAAAACTAGGGTTTCACTTGGTATAGATTTCCAGATGTAGACAATACGAATGCCAGCAGAAATTCAATGCCACCGAGGACTCTGTCCTGTGATGGATTCCATCCTATGTTCTGGGGATTTGTTGTATGGGATAGTATGGGAATGGATTCATGATGATCCCATACTATATAAAACTATATACCTAGACTAATGATGATCAATGTATCCCAATGTTTGCTTCAAAAAGCAATTAATCATGACAGTCGACTGAAAGCCATGGAACCCAAGCGTTGGAGAGAAAGATTGTGGGTTTCGTAACGGGTTTTCAGACCCGTTTTATGCCCTCCAGTAATGGGGCAAACTGGGAATTCTCCTACTTCTATGGAGGTGTTAATAGTTTTTGTTGTTACTTGACATTGCCAATCTTAGATACCCTGCAAAAAATAAATTCTTTGCTGGTTAGTAGATATTCCCATTAATACCAAAAGACTAAAGGATTAAAGTATCCATGTAAGATTGACCTAGTTGATAGGGATTCCCGGTTCATGGATGATGATTCCCTACATATCTGGTAGTATAAAGCTCTGAAACCCCCGAACTCATCAACCAACAAGTGCTCATGCCTTCCCATCTACCCATCTATTCCATCTATATAACCCTACTTGTATAAGTTTTTTCTACTTATATCATCATGTGTAATTTTACACTCCCCAAAATTAACATAGACCCAGCCAAAACAGGAGTTTGGAAGATTATTTTCCACTCAACAACAGGTGATTTTCAGGGTCTAGAATGAGCATTTGCGGGAGGGTAAAACCCCCGTAATAAAATTTAAGTCTAGTTAAAACATGTTCTGTTTCCAACTAATTTTAATTGTGTAGTTGTAATGCTTATCAGAATGCTGACTCTATAATGTTCTAACTATACAAATATATATATATAATATTACACCATTATGTAACTCGGTATCATACCATATTTCTAGCTATACCTATGGCTTTGTCTGAACATAGTGTACCCCCTAAATCCACTAGATTCTCATCATTTTCCCTATTCAAATAGCAATTTCGAGGTATAGGCCCTTTTTCAGACACATCCATATTTCTTATATATACACATATATTTCTTATATGTATATGTATATATATATATACGCAGCTATATATATATATACACATATATATATGTATATATATATATATATATGTAGACATAATAAACCAAACTAATTATGCTTTTCGAGTTTCTAGTTCTATCATTCACTGCTTCAGTACCCGCCTGCCCGCCGTGGGCCCCGCCGAAGGCGGGCCACCAGCGCGGCAGCGGATCGAAGCCGGGCAGCAGCCAGGCGATGGGCCGAAGCCACTTGGAGGGGATCCTGGCGCAACGATGGGCGAAACCATGGCTGCTTTGTGGGTAATTAATGTGGTTAATAGTGATTAATACTGGTTATTAGTGATTAATACCTGATCTAATGAATAATATATCTGGTTGGTGGTTGACCTAACCATCTTAGAAACATGATGGAGTGAGTTCGTCAATGGTTGGTGGATGACATCCCCAGCATAATTATTATGGAACATGTTTGAAACCACCAACCAGATGTTTGTTTCTCCAATATATTCCCAGTTCGTCAGTTGGGATTATTATTCCCAACTGAATGGAAAGTCATGACACATGTTCCAAACCACCAACCAGTTGTTACTTGAGTTTCGGCAAACTCACCATTTTGACCTATTTCGTTGTTGGGGTTTCCCCGTGTCGATCGCGCGCCTCTTGCGTCCCAGCAGGGACATAATGAAGGGCGCGTTGGGCTCAATGGACAGCACCGACAAATGCAGCAGCGAGAGGTGCTTCGACTCACCTCGGCACATACTGCAAAGGATTGATGATGTTGAGCAGCTTTGATAGGTGAAAATGGATGTGTATATGGTGATATAATATATTATAGCGATGATTTACCAGTTACTTTTTGGGAGGTTGTTTGAAAATGGGGACCCCTCCAATTCCACGTGTGCAGTATTCTTTATTTTTTCCATTATATAAATAGCCGCGGCGGTAGGGTATGCCATTTCAAACACGCCCAAATGTCCCCATGAAATTTGCAAAAAACTACAGTAATTATCAAAGTCACCATCCAGTCGGTTGACCCAAAATTGTGGCTCTTGTTGCTCTGTGGATGGCTACGGCTCAAAATCATTGAAGGCGCTGGAGCCGAAAATTTGGGTGACTTTTCAGTGTTGAGCTCTCCGTTTTGTGCATACTATTGTGGTGGGGCAGCCCATGCGAAATGGGATGATTTCAGAAATCAAATGGGGATTCTCAAGTTACATGAATAGAAAAGAAACCAGCCCTTCATGGGTAAACGGCCAACAAATTCAATCTTTAGAACAACATGACAAACAGATATGATCACCTTAACAACAAAGGGTTGTTGCTACACCCCTGTGGATACCACCGGTGTTTTTGGACCAATGGTATGTTGGGAACACACTCGAATCTCTGGCCTGTTGAAACTTGGATGCAGAACTATTGGCTCCTCATTTTTGACCCAAACATGACAAACGTGTACCCTCTGGTAAACTAACATAACTATGGAAAATCACCATTTTTACTGGGAAACTCACTATAAATGGCCATTTTCAATAGCTATGTTAGTTTACCAGAGGGTACTTGATTTGAAGGCTGAAAACATCGAGGGTATTTATGGAAGGTGGCAGACCAAAGTAGGCTTGTGACTACCGGCTTCTCCGACTGAAATCAGCTGGCTAAACCCAATTCGTGAATCCGACAGCGGTGGTTTCAAGAAAGGCCCAGCATATTCGCAACTTGGGTGAATCATGTGAACAGTCATGTGCTCGTTCGTTGAGCTGTTTAAATAGTGGGACATGACATGACAAATTATCTGGAGCAACCGCTGCCCTGGTTCATCATCTGATGTTTGGCAGTGTCCCTGTTGTAGATCCACTTAAACCATCTCAGACAATCTTTATCCACTATGGCCACCGCTGTAGGTAAAACAACCCTTTCCAATTGCTGCTGCTTGACTTAGACTCCTGTAATCAAACATGACAATGGAAAATCCCCCATTGATGATTTCCTCATTCAAATCTCATGTGGGGCTTGTCCATTGCATCCATTGCCATGTTTGATGACACCGGTTGCGTACCAAATTTCGACGCCCGGCAGACCCTGCGGATCCTGCCTCTGACTTCTGCATGGAGTTGGAAAAACTCGTCCCATTGCTCCATTCTCAACTGCAACGTGCCACCACGCGGTAAGCCTTGAAACCGGGGTCAAGCCGAGATGAGATGACCGAGGTCGTGCAATGTACGCGGATACGTGAGGATATGGATGGGTCTGAAAATGAGGCTTACCGTAAATTTGTAAATTTCAAAGAGAACATGACTGGTTGGTGGTTTCAATCCCTCTGAAAAATGTGAAAGTCAGTTGGGATGATGACATTCCCAACTGAATGGAAAAATACTGTAAGTCATGTTCCAAACCACCAACCAGTATAGTACTATAGTTAATTTCATGTTATATCATGTTATATCCATCATCTATATCCCATATATCATGTTATATCCCAACAATATATCCAAACCACCAACCAGATGAGTACATGGTATGATTATTAACCATTATTAACCATGATTAACCATCGTTACCTCATACTAATGTTCCTAACCACCAACCAGATGATCAACCAATTGTGCTGCTGATATTTCCAGACCAACCCATGATCAAAATTCGGGGATCCACGATCCGCAGCATTCCAGGAGTTAGATATGGTGGTGTATGTTCCAAGTCGCTTAGATATGCTTGCAGACATTAGGTGAACTGGATATTCTAAGTGACTTGGAACATATTGCCAAGTCAATATTCTAATTACAACTTGATATTTAGTCACATGATCGAATGCATATTCTGTGGCTAAACATATTCGAATGCAGAGTACAGCGACACTATAGACCAGGTCGAATTCAACGACTTTTCTGGAGCATAAACCCCATCCCCCTTGGCCAACATTGGTTGCCCATTGTACCATCGTATGCCCATTAATTCTTGATCATAGACCCTATTTTGGATGGTTAAAACCATCCCATCCCCATCCGTATCATAATGTTGGTGATTTCCTCAGTCGATCCCACTATTCAACCCTTTTTTTTGGTTCCAATAAATGGAAAAATTGCATAATGAACCTTCCACTTCTCATAGTTTTTCATAAGTTTTCGGCACTTTTCCCAATTCTTTCATCCTTTTTTCCATGAGTTTTCCCAGCATTTTCATATTTTCCATGGTCAAAACCGTGGTTTTTCTCCATGTTTCATGATTTTCCATGGTAAAACCATGGTTTTTCCATAGGTTTCTCCATTTTTTGACGGCCAAACCTCCCTCCCCGCCTATGCGACAGCTCTGACTCCGGGGATCCGCCGAGGTCCAGCGAAAGGTCAGCGGCACCGCGGCCATGGCCCGGCTACGGCGCAGCGCACGGAGGTGTCCTGGCAATTTCGCCATGAATGGACATATAATATATATATATAATGGTGATTCAATATATCTATTAAACAACTATTATGGTGATATATTGAATCTATATTATGGTGATATATTATGGTAATAGATATATTGATAGTAGTAAAATGGCGAAATCTAATGTGGATTACTATTTATATTAGTAATAGAAAATAATAGATATATTGATATTTACTACTATCCATGATATATTGAATCTAATAGTAATATCTAATCTAATATGGATAGTAGTAAAATATCAACATGGATAATTCTATAAGTAGTAATATATAACATGGATAATCTAGTTAATTATAGTGGATAATTATCAATCCATAGTTCATACATCTGGGTAAATGATAATATTATATTAGAATATAGTGGATAAAACATGTTAGATAGTGAATAATAGTAGTAATAGTAGTAATAGTAGAAATATAGTAATATGGATAGTAGTAAAATATCAACATGGATAATAGTAGTAATATGGTAATATATCTAATAATAACATGGATAATCTAGTAATATATGGACATATAATAGTTGTTTAATAGATATATTGAATCTAATAGTAATATCCATTCACTATCCATTCACTATCCATTAATAATTATCCATACCATGAAATACCCTCTGGTAAACTAACATGGATAATAATAGTAATACTAAACATATTTATAGAATCTAATATATCTAATCTAGTAATGGATATAGTTATTCAATGGATTGGTTTAAGGGAAATTTTCAGGAAAACCACATGTTTAATGGGAAAATCTATGGTTTCCTGTAGAATCTAATATTTGTAGAATCTAATATAGTAATCATATATCTATAGTAATCAATATTCAATACTATAGATAGTTATAGTGAAAACTATGGTGAATGATAGTATATACCCTCTGGTGAACTAACAGTTCACTATTGAACATGGCCCAGTTATAGTTGATTTACCTATTAAACAGGGTTATTTTCCATAGTCATGTTAATTTACCTAGCTATAGTTAATATTAGCTATGATAGAATGGTCAATATATCATGGGAGGTTCTATGGTTAATATAGCTATGGTTAATATTAGCTATTAACTTTGGTCAATGATAACATACTATAGAATCATAGTTATAGCTTATGATAGACTAACAGCATAGTATAGAATCATAGTATGGTTCTTTATAGAATAGTATGAAAACTATGAAAACTATATTATGGTTAACATGGTTCATATTGGATTGTATATGTTGGTGAAACCATAGTATATGATGGTTAATGATCGTATATATTCATAATGATAGTCAAATATATATATATTAATGATAGTTAATGATATATAAGCTATTTGCTATGGTTAATGATATATTTATAGAATCTCCCCATAGTTAATGATGTTAATGATGGAATCTCCCCATGATATATTTATTGGATAATGTCAACCCCGGATGAGACTAAACCATAGTTTATTAATTAGGGGGTACTTCCCCAATAGTTAAGATCTGAGACTTAAATGGTACCACCCGAAATTTAACAGCCTAAGGGTTTATTACTCCAGGGTTGACATTATATAGTAGTTTCTATAGTGTTTGTGTGATTATCATGGTTAATAATATCATAGTATTGTAAATATATAGTTCATATAAGTATGATATCTAACATTATGTAATACGAATCTATAATAATTGTATTGTTTGCAGATTCCGATGAGATCCAACATCCAAGTACTGGATTATCTAACGAGCTTTTGTTTACCATAGAAAGTGAGAATGGCTAATGGTAATGCATACTGTTTTCTACTTACAACGTAGCCATAGATTATTAACCATAGTCAATGTTTCATGATCAGATAACCCGTTTAACCATAGTTGACTATAGTTATGTTTAAATAGCAGCCATTTATATGGGTTTATTACTAATAGTTGATATAATGAACTATGGTTCTACTATCATGGGTAGTAGTTACTAGTATGATCCTCCTATTAATTAACTTGGTTAACCCACAAAATATGGATATCAATTGATTCCCATTTGCTTATTGACAATGTTATGTTAGATGAGTTGTATTTGACCATAGACCATAGAAAGTGATTAACCACAGTTTTATTGGAAGTAATATTGTAATCAAACTTTGGTTCATATTAACAATAGGTAAAATTAGCTAATGTACTACAATAATATATACCCTCTGCTTCTTTAACATAGCTATGGAAAATTGCCCATTTGTAGAATATAGAGTGAAACATAGGAGGATTGCATGGATCCGTGACAGATGGTCACTATCTTTGTTTGGTATTTGGTGAAGTCATGGTCTTTCATTTGGGATATTGTAGTTGGTCATTACTAAGTATACTCAAGATTCCATTAAGATTCGTCAACTATCCTATGGTTCAGGTAAAAACGTCTCAGATTAACTCCAATTCTTCAGGTTAAATCGAGGTATAACTTATATAAATGAATATCCCATTGTTAAGTGGAGACATATGTTTCCTAAAAGTCCCGTGCTTGGGATATCCATTGTTTCAGGTGAAACCCCAGGCTTCAGGTTACATCATGTTACATCTCACTCCCGATAAATTGGTTATACCAGACCGGTGACAGACCAGTTATACCTGTGGGATGATCCAGTGGCATATGGGGAATTCGACAAGCCAAAGCTGGAGATGTGGTATGGTATGGAGATGTGGTATGGTATGATGTGGTTTAACATGGTTTAACCAACAAATCATAGGATACGTCGGATAAGTGGTTGAACCATGTCTGGAGATTGAGCCCTCTATGTTTGAATGGCCAACCGATGCGGGAGGTTTGAACCCAACGGTTGGATGATATTTCATTGGAAAGGAGGTGAAGTAAAATGACAATCATCAGCTTTATCCCAATATATATATATATATGCATATATGCATATTATCCATAAACATTGGGGGCATTGCCAACAAATGAGGACTGACAACAAGGATTTTTTTGGAGGCTTGAAGCCATCGGAACTTGAAGTGACCAAGATTGGGATTTCGCCGGCTGATCACTAGTAGAATGTGAGAACATTCCATTTGGGTGTCATGAAAATTTTGAACCATAGTCAGCTGAAAAAACTTATGACTCAAGCACCTGGTCTTATACTTCGATCTGTGCCCATAAAACCCATTGAACCGTAGAATTTCGATGAATTTCCAAGGAAATTGGCTTTATATGGAAATGGGTTCCTCCCAAATGTCGCGGCATGTCTTGGCTAATCACCATTTTGCCACTGGCCATCATTTGACACATGTACAGTCATTTACCATCATTTTTAGAGCCATGAATCGCAACCACCATCGCAACCAGGGCCTCGATAAAAAGCGGTGCTCAAGGGATCTCGACCTTGGCGCCAGAAAAACTGCAGGTTTTGCTCTAATTGAGGATAGTTACCATCCAATTTTAGGGTACCTTAATTTTGCATGGCCATATACTTATGATGTACCCTCTGGTAATCAAACCATGGCAGAATCTCCTCAATAAAATTTCAATTTTCATAAATGGAGGTTTTAATGGGAAAAAACACATTTATAAAGCGGAGCCGTTTCCATTGCCATTTTTGATTACCAGAGAGTACACAGGATATAGTTAATATACATGTGGCACCTGTGGCAAATCAAACCTATGCAATACATTTACCATGTTTAGGTGAATGAACATCCATTCTAACCCAGCTATTTTGGGGTGAACAGAAGGCAATGATACAGTACCAAGGGTTTTGACCCATCCCATATATGTTTGCTTTTTGGTAACAACAATGAACGCTTGATAATTTTTGGCAGTGCAGATGGCGATGCTTATATAACAGTTATATAAAAGAAAGGAAATCAATGGGAATTTCAGGATCCTAAAATGGAGGTACCGATTCCATATATAAGGCCTATATATATATAAGGCCTATGTAAGGCCTATGTACGGGGATATATCCCCAAAATATGGCCTTATATAGTACATACAGTACCTCCATTTTAGGATCCTGGAGATCTCCCATTGAGGAAATGTCGGGACGTTTCCCGCAGGATACCCTGCAGAACGCCTCCAGGTGAAACCCCGGAGATCCTCTGGTAATGACTGGTTAACAGTTTTAGCGAACTGGAAGCCATGGCCCAGTCGAAATAGTGGATTTACCCAGCTAGAAAATGGTGGATCTTTCCATAGTTAGGTGAAAGTTTACCAGAGGGTATCCCATTTATAAATGGCTTAAGTATATTTAAGTATAACTATAACCATAAATGGAGGATGAATAATGGCTTAGTTCATCTTTCTTTTGATCAACCGATCAACCATTCCTCCATTCCCGGCAGCGGGCGCATCGAAATTCATCGAAATTCATCCCCACGGGATCTTGCGTCGAAGGTGCCGAAGCTGGCCTCGTGTTGCTTGTAGAGCTCCTTGAAAAATCGGTTGCAGTATCCCATTGGGAGCCTGGGGAAGATATATATATATAGATAGATAGGTAGATAGATAGGTAGATAGATAGATAGATAGATAGATAGAGATATGGAAAAACGATGGTATGATGGGCATATTTAATTACTTATGGAATATTGATGGACACAGGTTTGTCGGTTGATACCCTCCACGGCGGAAATTCATCTGATTGGGTCCTTTACAATGGCCCCTTTTGCCAAAAAGGTGCCAAAAAATGTAGACACCTGCCCCATGTATCAGGATAATATATAAGATATTGACTATACTACATTGCCATTGCAGCATTCCATATACATCATTGCATCCCATGATGTACTGTAAGCGTTGTTCATGGGTCACTTCCTCGGCGCTACAAGCATGTATGTGATAGATCTGATTTGGCGGCCCTGTTTCTTCATCGTGTACATTCGTTATTTCAGGATGTCTTAAAATAGGGGTGCCCCAAACTTCCAATTTT
Source organism: Cladocopium goreaui (assembly GCA_947184155.2). NCBI lineage: Eukaryota > Dinophyceae > Suessiales > Symbiodiniaceae > Cladocopium > Cladocopium goreaui. The sequence goes on along the minus strand of CAMXCT020000258.1, from coordinate 763,730 downwards.
CCATTCAAACAAGGGTTCTTGGGGCACCCATGGGCATCTATTTTAAGACATCCCAATATCGTATCATCATAGCATATCATATTCAAATATCGACTATCAATATATCACTATATCAAATCAATAACATATAAGCTTTGTTTATCATCTGCAGTCCTACCCATGAGATCTCACTCGGGAAAAATCAACCAATCAGCAGCCTGCAATGCTGAAAAACATGTGCCGGTCTCCGGATCCCCTGCGCCCCCTGAGCTCTGTCTTGATGAAATCGTTGTCAAAAATCAATGCCAAAGCAACGCTGCGCCGGCGGCTTCGCGTGGGATTGCTGGATCACGAAGCCACTACACAAATGAGTTCTGCCAGTTATGCACCAACCCCAGGGCCGCCATCTACTGGGGAACTCCAATTTCAGACCATTTTTGTCGCATGTCATGGATGGCATGGCCACCAGAGTTTTTTTGGGAAATTCTGGACAAAAGACCCTAAAAATCATGAGGAGCTATGAAATTCCCATGATTTTCTCAGTAAAACCAATCTGCTATGCCATGAAAACCACAGGTATGGATAGTCTTCGTGTACCCAAAGATATACCAAATTATCATTAAAAAATCAAGGCCATCTCAACAATGATGGATCACTATAGTGGAAAATCATTTGCTGATGATCTTGATTCTTGAAGATTCAGGTTTCCCCGCAAAAGGAGGTTTCCCTACTAAAATTGCAATCATAGACCACTTTGGTGGATTCTCAAGGTCTCTCTCAAGAAATGCCTATGAGTGCAATAAATGAGCAGCAATTCCCGTGGCTTTTGGACACACCCATATCATGGTGTTGAGTATATCCTGCATATACTACAAAACAGAGGATTCCGCCGCAATTTTCCAGCAGTTTTCTTCGTTGAATCTTGTTGAAATCCATTTGGGGGTTTCCATAGACATGGGGGTACCCCAATAGCTGGATGGTTTAGGGGTACCCACATGAAAATCCCATCTAGAGATAGATGACTTAGGGGTACCCCCATGACTTAGGAAACCTCCCAGGAATGATTCCCAAACTTCCCAAAAATCGATGAACAAAAAACGACACGTTGATATACATTCGCTGGTTGAAAATGGTCTCCCATTCATATGGCTTAGTGAAAATAATCCGCAAGAAACTCAACTTAGTATAACTCCTTATCTCACAATCCATCAACCATCATTTGTCATATTCTATCATATTCGCAATTGTTTGTTGTTACATGTGCAAAATCCCACTTTTCATAACCTATTTTTTTTCAAATGGATATATTATATATATAGATGGACATAGCCCAGAAACATGGGTTTAACATGGGTTTGTATTATATATGCTCAATATTCTCCAATCATGGTTGATTTACTGATTTACACGGGTAGTGCCCATGTAAGGGGAATGTGAAAAAATATCCAATGGTTGATATTGGTTAATAATGGGTTCATATACCATAAACAATATACCCAATGCCAGGGGTTGGAAGACTAGTGAAACCACTATAAATTGGTCATTTTCAGGGTCGAACTGTTAATTTTCCAGAGGGTATATGGTTAATATACCATAAATAATATACATGGTTGATGCCCAATAATGGTTGATAAAAATATCCAATGGGTTAATATACCAATGCCCAATCATGGTTGATTTACATAGGTAATGCCCCTTTCTCCCCATTCACTTCCCGGCTGGGCCCGGCTGGTCCTTGAAGAGAGCCACGCCCGCCAGATCTGCAGCGGGACAGCCGCGCCATTTGGAGCTCAGGCTTTCCAACCTGCAGAAAAAAGTTCCTATGGAGATCAAGCAACTGCCTCTACCTATATAATGTGTGTATATATATATGTATACATATATGTACATATACATATGTATACATATATATGTAAAATAATAATAGCAAATACTAGCAATAATAATCATGATAAGGATCTTTTGCGTTACAATCGATAATAGTGATACTCATGATAATGCCAATGTCGATACAAATTGATACAAACACATTGCATACCCCAATATGTATATACAGTATGCGTACAATAAATGTATATGAGATGTATATGATATCATCTGTGTGGAAGGAGCTTTAAGTAAAATTCCACCTCATTTCCAAATATTTCCAACGGCTGCTGCAAAACCCAAGTGTTCTGCCATCATAATAATACCTGTATGTATGGGTACTACTAACAACCGGTTATATGAGCTGACTCATGTGGCTTGTATCATTCCCAACGACACCCCCAAGATCTCCCAAGTAGCTCGGTGCCGATCCCAGGAATCCCAGGGAAACGCCGAAGAAACAACCAGTTTTTGGGTGATTTTCGCACGGTTTCTGTTTCCTCTCAACGTTGATTGAGGTAAACCAAGGTAAACCCAAGGTAAACCCAAGGTAAACCCAACAACAAGCCACTGAAATTTTTGAGTATTAGGTTTTAATATGTTCTAATATCATCCACACGGTAAAGATGGTAAATGTTGCATGGTTTAGGGTTTAGGGTTTAGCCCATGAGTTTCTTCATAAATCGAGTAGTTGCACCAAATTTGAGCCATCAATCTGTTCCATTTTTCGAGCTGGAATACTGGGATCGGGAACTCCTGATCAATGTGGTTCCAAAATTTTGACTTATCTAGCTACAACATTCTACAGCACTGCTATCAAATCCCCATCCCCATTCGCGAGCGGCAAGGTGATATATGCTGGTTGGTGGTTGACCAACCCCTCTGAAAAATATGAAAGTCAATGGTTGGTGAATTATCCCATGTATTATGGAAAATAAAAGCCATGTTTGAAACCACCAACCAGTACATATATATATCTGTATACACACAAAATGTTTGTGGTTAAACAAAATCACCACAAAAATTGAGGATCGAACTGGAAAACCCGATTGGACCCTCGTGTGAATGGATGAAAGGGACATGTAAACCCGGAAACCATGGTTTCTTTTTATTCTAAAACTCATTTCAACCCGAAATTTCTGAAAGTTAATGAGTTCTGCATCTTACCATTGGTCTATGGCTACCGAGCCACTCCCGGACGTTGTCAAAGATCCAAGGGGCCTGGACCCGTTCCATGGGATAGGTCATGGGATAGAACGAGGAGATGGGTGGAAGATTAACGGCATATATCTATAACTAACTATCTATCTATCTATCCATCTATCTATCCAACTATCTATCTATCTATCTATCCATCTATCAATCTAACTATCTATCTACCTATCCATCTATCTATCTATCTATCAATCTATCTATCTATCTTTCTATCTATCTATCTATCCATCTATCTAACTATCTATCTATCTATCTATCCATCTATCAATCTAACTATCTATCTACCTATCCATCTATCTATCTAACTATCTATCTATCTAACTATCTATCTAACTATCTATCTATCTAACTATCTATCTATCTATCAATCTATCGATCTATCCATCTATCAATCTAACTATCTATCTACCTATCCATCTATCTATCTAACTATCTATCTATCTAACTATCTATCTATCTAACTATCTATCTATCTATCAATCTATCTATCTATCGATCTATCTATATCTATGTATATATGTATATACATAACATACATAATATAAAATATAAATCTATATTATATTATGTATATATATATAATATATATTCACTAATAGTGATCATATATATTGGTGATAGATTGATGGTAGAATATTGATGAACTATATCATTGATCAATTACTGCTTTCATCAAACCTCTGGAGATTTCCGCTATGTTTGACTACCGGAGGGTACCCTCTGGTTATTTAACATAGCCATGGAAAATGTCCCATTTGTAGATGGTTTACCTATTAAAAATGGCGATTTTCCATGGCTATATTAAATAACCAGAGGGTAAATGGATGACCAAGGCGAACTGTTCCTGTTTGTTTAGTTCACGAGGACCACTTGGGTTTAAGGCAGTAACTATAGATGAAGCTGTCGTACTTGAGCTTTGAATACCACAGGAAAGTAGCCAGAATACCTGTGGAGTACCTGGAGTACTTCATTCACCTCGCGGGAAAGCCCACAAAAAAGTAGTTTTATTGATTAACACCACCAATTGCAGCCAATGTCTAAAGTACATTCCCATCTTTCCTACCAAAGCCACCATTTTGGCCGCTGACAGCCGCAAAAAATAGCCAATTTTTTCTGGGTCAATCCATCCCATCAATGTCCAATGTCCCAGCTACAGGGTTGCTCCCAATACTCTGATTACAAGGGTGGTAACATAGCTAGATGAAGAGGTAACATACCATCAATTTACCCCTCTTGTGAGAATTATTTTGCGATGATTGGGTGGGGCAACCTCATTTTGTGGGAATTATTTACACCCAAATGCATCTAAAAAACTGGATATGAATAGGATATTGTTTTTTTGAGCAACATATGGAGGGTTCCTAAAATGGGGGTACCCCTTCATCATCCACTTTATTAATTTTCCATGAAACAAACCATCCAGCTATTGAGGTACCTCCATTTATAGAAACCCTCATATGGCTGAATACAATGTGGGTAAAACAATGCCATAAACCATCTCCCAAATCACCATTTTTATAGGTGGTATGGTTACCATTCCCAGTCATGGGTGGTTTATGACATTGTTTTACCCACATTACATTAAAAATTGAACAATCTACCATCTGGTAAACATTAAAAAAACAATGGAAAAGCACCGTTTTTGATGGGTAAATCAGCTATTTCTATGGTCATGTTTCAACTATTTAAAATCCCATGATATTCCCATAATATCACCATTCCCATTGATATCACCATTTTTCAGAGTAAAATCACCATTTCCCACTATATTCCCATGATATTCCCATTGCTCCCATGGCTGGAGATATGGCTGGCGCCCTGCTGCACCTCGTGCTGCGGCACGTCTTGTCCCGTGAAGATCGAGCGCGCTAAGTCGCGCCACACACCAAGGCTGGAGCTGCCCTGGATGCTGTGGAAAATCACCAATTTCTATAGGTAAAAAACCACTGATAAGTCGATAAACGTCCTTTTTACATATTTTTACCTATAAAAATTGGTGATTTTCACCTTATCGATGGACATCACCTTATAAATTAGCTTCTTAGAATAATCATTGATAAGAGGGTTGTATACCGGGTGGATTCTGAAGTGTTTTGTAAGAAGATAAACAACATAATATACACATAACACATATCAAATTTGTAGATGACATGCACAAATGTATCCATCTATGGAGGATCTTCCGTGATCTTCCAATCGACTCATTGGCTGTAGAGCGAGGTTAATGATCAACTATTCGTCCATGTTAAGAACGTATGCTAAATGATGTTGACTGCATACGGTCACGTCCTGGTTATCCTGGTTTCTAAGCATCATGCAAAATCCAAAACATTGTTGCTTGAAATCCTTCAACATCCGACATTTGCACGCTGATTTTGAATAAGCATTCCAAATCCCCCAAATGAAATCATTCACAAGTTGCCATCAATTTGGATATTCAAAAGGTGTATTTTTTCAGCCACATTCAAATTGCCATCGTTACAATCCGACAGAGCCATCTGCCGTTTCGTTACCTGTGGCTCTCCATGCAGCAACAGGATGTAGCGCTGTGACAATAGCAGCTCCTGGCAACGAAAAACATCTCCACTGTGGGGATATCACTGGTAAAAATGGTGTTTTTTTTTATCACGAAACAAACCCCACAACATGATACAACATGTGATCCATTTTGGATGTAATGGGGATATTAGTCGCTATTCTGGTGTTTAGCAACACTCAAATAGATAGAACAGTTGGAAAATCATCACGACCTAGATCAATATTGTCAGAGATCAAAGCCGGCTTATCCGGTAGTATGGTAAATGAATCATAAGAATGAGCGCTGTCTTACCCTCAAAGTGAGATCACTCATGTTAAGCATCATAGTAGTGACAATCCACGATTAGGCCAGATGTCAAATGATTCATTGAGATTTTTCAGGAATAAACCATCCAAAAATAGCTCCGAATGGCTCCCTGCCAAACAACCGGAGAGTCTATCCATTTTCTGGTTTGTGGTTGAGCCACCCCTCAAACAATATGCTCGTCAGTGGGAATCGTCAGCCCAAATATGGTTGAGAATAAACGTACATGAAACTACCACCAACCAGCTCGTATCATTAATTAGTTCATGGGTTTTGTTAGACCAACTTGGAACTGGGGGGCACATGGAGTCAGATTTCCGTATGGATCCACGAGAAACACAACATCTTTAAAGGACGTCGTTCATATTGGTTATCTATTCTATATCGTATGCCCATGTCCCCATTTTAGATCCACTTAAACTTTCCATGCTTTCATCTACAAGCACCACCCAGAGACGTCGCAGAGATGGATTCACCTCTAACCTCACCAAAGTCTTCACTTTTCTGTGAAGATTGGAAAAAACAAATTTCTTCAGACTCAACCATTGTCGGTCGATTTGCTGCGTGCCAGCGATTTTCGACAACTTGGTACTGTTGATGTCAGTGAGGAGGCGGCAAAACTCTTTGTTTTGGTGACTCGCTTGGTGACATTTAATTTTCAGATGCCGGGCAGCAGTCAACCAAGCCTTCGCTCCGTCGGAATACAATGCCCTTGCACCTCGCTGGGCAGCATTGTTCAGCAACCCCGAAGCCTGGACATCTTTCCAGGATTCCACCGGCGGTCTGCCTTTTGGAAACGTCACCGCAAGTGCAAGATGCAGCGATAAAGGAAAACTCTTGTGAAATCATGTCACGGAAATGCAGGTAACATATATCATATCTGCCTGTGTTACGTGACATTAGGATGGAATGGGTAAGAAAACAACGCAACCACTCAGGATCTCATAGCACAACATGTTGGATAGGAAGCATCATCATTATCAGAAGTAGGAAGAATTATGGAATCATATTTGAAATGCAAATAAGGCATGAGAGCATTGAGCAAAACATTTCATCAGGGCACTCTTGGGTAAAACTACACCTTGGGTAAATATCTTTAAGTCAAATAAAGAACTTGCTAACACACCCCCAACAGCCCCCACCGACAGCAACGTAGCATGACGAGAGTGCGCAAGTGCAAGAGAAGAGCTTGTCAACGTAGCATCACGTAGTTGTGTAAATTGAAGAGAACGTGCAGTAGCGTAGCATCACGTAGTTGTATAAATTGAAAGGAACTGCAGTAGCGTAGCATCACGTAAGTGTGCAAGTCCAGTGAACGTTAACATCCCCTCCCACCCCCCCCCACCCACCCACCCACCCCCCACCCCAGTCAACGTAGCATCACGTAGTTGTGTTAATTGAAGAGAACGTGCAGTAGCGTAGCATCACGTAGTTGTGTAATTGAAGAGAACGTGCAGTAGCGTAGCATCACGTAAGTGTGCAAGTCCAATGAACGTTAACATCCCCCCCCCCCCCCCCCCCCCCCCCCCCCCCAGTCAACGTAGCATCACGTAGTTGTGCAAATTGAAGAGAACGTGCAGTAGCGTAGCATCAAGTAAGTGTGCAAGTCCAATGAACGTTAACATCCCTCCCACCCCCCACCCACCCACCCCCCACTCCCCCAACGAACCCATTTAACACAGAAAACGCACGAAATTACCAGGCGCCTGGTGCGCCCGCTGGCAACCACCAACCAGCCATAGTTGTAGGGGTTGTATGCCAACTTATTGGGGCTATTTCACCATGGTACCCCCGGCTGTACCCTGCTAGCCCTGCGGCTCCTGCCACGCTGCGCCGGCAGTGGCGTCTCTGGAGGTGCACAACACCCGCCCAATCTGCCAAGGGGCACACTGGTTCCTTCCTAAATATTAACAATTGTTTATAATTATGTGTATATAAATGTAAATACTTGTTACATGTATTTATATATATATATTGGTATACATAATATATACATATCAAATCATACCAAACTATCTTCGAAAAATATCTATTTTGTAGAATTACTATATGGAGGTTTCCTACGTCATGGGGGTACCCTCAAAATCATCCCAGTCATGGATGACGATTTTAGTATTGAAACCCACGGTGACTTGGGGATCCCAAATTTTAAGAAACCCAAATGGGAAGGTCTGAGAAATGGGTTAAACCGGTGTACTCCAAATATATGGCAGCTGCAAAGGGGAAAATGATCATTGACAAATGGATTTAGGGATATTTAGGGTATTCCAATTTTCAGACAAACCCATCTCGGAAATAAAAGCCATATATTTCATTTGTCCCTTAGCTATACTGGTTGGTGGTTTTAACCATCTTGAAAAATATGATAGTCAATGGTTGGTGGATTACCCCCAGCATATTATGGAAAGTAAAAGAAATGCTTGAAACCACCAACCAGCATATATCATTTTGGTTGGTTCTGTGACTTCTGTGGCTTCGTCTTCGAGTCTCAACCATGCAAAATGGTGAAAAGATGATGGAGTGACTGAAATAAGGAACCATGGGTTCGCCTGAAATTGTTGAACACAGGGTGCGGTGCCCTAAATTTTGTATACAACATCCTCAGATTTCCTTGAATTGCAATTTTACGGGTATGCCCGGACTTTCAAAGAAACACATATGGGAATCAAAACCAACAGACATATGCTCTATGGTAACCCAACAACAAAGAGGTTTCAGGTTTAAAAAAATGGGTTCCGAATCGACAATAGGGAGGATTTTAATCAGCATGAACCGGTATTTAAACAACAAACTTATCTTTGGGGCAACAAGTCTTTAAACGATAGATTGGTATTGATGAGCAGCCTGATATTTTTCCCACCTGATAGTGGTGTGTGATGTACTGATCACCAAATTGGTTTGATGCCAGCTGCAATAGACTCATATGATCTCATTCTCCTGTTGTGATGTTTTACTGGGTCCATGACCCCAAAACTAGGATGCAACTAAGGCTGTCCAATGAGGGATCCCCCAAGATTGGTCATTTTGTGGAAGAGAATTACCCCATCTTCTTGGGTACAGCATTGGCCAAAGATTCCAGTTTCCATCTTTCCAGTTGCTAGTTGTCACCTTTTGCTGATAAACTACCGTTGTTTTCCGGTGACATTTCCCTTCTTGCTAGTAAAATCTCCGTGTTGGCTGCCAACTCTCCAATTCTTGCCCGACAATGCCTGGCTAAAATGGGATTATTGTCATCAATAAAAGAAGCAATGGCCACACCCAAGTCATGTCCTCACTCTATCCCCAGAATAGTTGGTTTCATATCAAGCATTCATATTCATTCATAGCAATCTTTGCTGCTCAAATCACGATTTTTCATGGTTAAATCATGTGAACTCTCTATCAACATTCATTTAAGACTTGGTGGTTCACCCTACTTGGCAAATTGGTTAAAATAATCACCCAAGTTATAAGTAGGATAAGTAGGGTGCGCCTTCGGTTTTTTTCTGGGGTGAACTGAGCCATTGGAGTCCTGGGTTCAGGTAGAGTATCCTGAAGGAAATCCTATCTCCATTTTATCCCTATTATAGTTGGTCAGCCTCCAGGAAAAAACGCATAGCCATAGATATTGGCCCATAGATGATTTACGTACTAAAAATTGTGATTTTCCAGTTCGCAAACTGTTAAATCATACTTGGTGAACCCCCCATTGTTGAGGAATCAACCAACAAACATAATTCCCCATGATATCTCCATTATTTGGGATTGTCCCACATTATCGCCATCGTTTGTCAGTGAAATTCCTATCCTTTGTGGCAGATTTATATCTGGTTAAATGATCATAATTCACTATCCTGAAAAGTTCGGCTATCTTGGGGATGATTATAGTGAGGGAGAACAGTTATATATGTATTTGTATTTCACCCTAGTCACAGTTTCGTGATCATCCCATGAAAAATCCCCTTGTTCTTGGGCCAAAATCACTACAGGAAGGGGCCCCTCAAGTTATAACTTGGTTTATGTCCCCATCTGACTGTAGTTATATCCCTGATAAAACCCTACTTCACCAGGTTGTAAGTCAACTTAGTCCACTGCGGGCCAGTATGGGGCCCTTTCCTGTAGTTTATATATGATAATTATGTATGGTTTTAGTTATATTGTATGTTTAATAGTATATATTATACTGGTTGGTGGTTTTAACCATCTTGAAAAATATGATACTCAATGGTTGGTGGATTATCCCATATATTATGGAAAAATATAATTCATGTTCCAAACCACCAACCAGATTCACAACCACCAACCTCTCCTATAGGTTTCCTATTTGTGAAACTTCCGCCACCGCCTTGTGCGGTACTACTGGTATATATCAACTATTATATATCATTATTAACCATATTATATATCATTATTAACAATTGTTAGCCATTATTGACCCATTACAATGCCCATTAATCACCATTAAATCACCATTAATCAATGGGAATTCCAGGATCCTAAAATGGAGGTACTGTACTATATAAGGCCATATTTTGTGGGGATATTCCCTTACATAGGCCTTATATATGGTCGGTACCTCCAATTTAGGATCCTGGAATGGCATGCCCAATGACTTATATATGGTCGGAACCAAAATCCGTGCCTCCTTGGTGCCCAGCAAGGCGAGCGCTCGAGGCAGCGTCAGGTCCATGGCGTCCAAACGGGACCCATGGGGTCAAAATTCCAGAGAGCAAGCGGTTTGTAAGCCATATATATATGTACAATACATATATATATATGTACAATATATATATATATGTACAATATATATATATATGTACAATATATATAATATAATATTATATATATATAACATGTGTGTGTATATATATATATATCAAATTCGTAGGGACCTACTTTTCTGTTTTTTTTGGATTAGTTATAACCCATTCAGATGCATATAATTGGGAAATCTCGTTTAGAACGTGTTTACTTCAGTTCTTTTTGTCACGCTTCATCCTAGACCCCCTGGAGAAACACATCGGCTTAGTATAATTCCCCATCTATGGAAACATCAGCCATCACCATGTTTTGTCTTTTCCATTCCTGGCAAACAATTGAATAACCTGCCAGATTAAAGTTGTCGCAACATCCAAGAGATCTGAAAGAGTGTGAATCTGACCTGCGATACTTCTATGCTATCTTTCGCTCGCTTTCCAGTGAAACCTTCCCAAAAACTAGAGCTATGTTTCGTGCTTTCACTTCCTGGGATCTGTACTTATGTGTGAACTTAAATCATGAAATCTCCAAGTTGTGACTCCAAACAAGAGCAGATCAGATTGCAAGGAGATGTTTGGAGATGTATAAATGTGCGAGGTCCCTGAATATGTAGACAAACTTCGAATTCAGCTTTAACCATTGCTGGACGTTGAGTTGCACAAAAGAAATGCGGCACATTCATTGGTTGGATACTGCGCTTGCGCGTATTGCTGGGAGATCAGCTATACCATCCGGGTGGGGTTTTGACTCATAGCCATATTAGCATGTGCATGTGCGCCGCTACCTGATGAAACAAAAACGGGTTTTAAATTCAACAAAACTGGATTGGTGAAGATCCCATTAACCATTCTATTCATTTTGGATCGTTTGGGATGTTTACCCTCTGGTAAGTAATTTGTTACAGTTTGCTATTTTTCAAATTGTGATTGAGAAATCGTGGATTTACCCAGCTATACAATGGTGGATCTTTCCATAGTTTTTTGTAAACGTTTACCAGGCCGGGTACCTTGTTCTTTATCCCCATGATCCCTGGCTGAACATTGCTAGCAGGGTGTCCTGGCTGGCCATGATCCCTGGCTGGTTAGCTGTTTTGTAGAATATCTAATGGGACATTAGCAACTGGGATAATTATACATATATTAGAATATCCCATTAGATACAATCATATCATATAATGGGATAATTATACATATCATATACAGATTTTTTTTTGAATATCTAAGAACTAGATATATTATCTAATGGGATATTCTAATAATTGTCTATCTAATACAGAATTGTGTATACCTTAGAACTAGAATATCTAATGGGATGCACCCCAATTACCTCGATCATACCCAGTGTTCGTCTCTATCATACATAAATTCTAGTCACAGCGACGAGGTCACAACTTGACGATTGAAACTAGGCAACGATCGGTAAACCTTGACGATCTGGATATCTATGAGACCATTACAATTGCTGCAAAAACAGCAAGTCAGCATGGTTTGCTACTATTGGGTTTACTCTATTTCACCGTTCACATCCAGGCTAATGTGATTTCAAAGTTCCAAATCCACTTCTGTTTCACAAAAAAGAGAAAACATAAATAATTTTCGCCAAACATTCAAAAAATCAAATTCTCTAAACCCTCGTTCCGTTGACTCGTGACATCCAGTTGAATCAGCTGCTTTTAAAAGCCGCGCCTTCTGCTTGATGGGGGCCTTCGGTAGGAATCTCCGAATCACCGTGGAGAGCAGTGGCAAGATGTCCTGAGTCCGGTGGATTTTTGGTGAACCATCCAGTAGATAGATTCTTAGATACAGTATTTCGCCAATCTGGTGGTGGATAGTATATGAAGCTGAAATGAGAATTATAATTATATAATACAATATATATATGTATACTATGTATATAATATGATACATTAGAAAGAAAACGAAACATGCGAAACATTTCAGGATATGAACCTGGAGATATTGGGATACGGATATCATGGGATGCAACAATATGATGCCATGTTGCTGGACAAATGATGCCATCATCCATAGGATGAATTGGGGTACCCACTTTGAGATAAAACGTGATAAAACCATATTTAAGGAAAATGCGAAGTCAATAATCGAGAAGCTTGCAATTCAAGCTTCACCTAACATATGAACATTTTAATGGTGTAAATCATGATCAACCGTGATATTTTTTCTCAAATAAACCCATTGGACAAGTGTGCTCTAAAAGGGCCACCATAGTGGGCCACCATGTAGCTTTCCTGGGAAAAATTGCCATGGCGCTGTATTGTGGTCTGCTGGAACGTTGGACATTGCAGGAAGAAGAAGCTCAACATGTGTTGTTCTGCTGTATTTACAGCTGAGAAACACATAGAGAGACGTATCTAGAGCATCTAGAGGCAAAGAGGGGGAACAAACAGAATGGTACGAGTAGCATGGCTTCTCTGACTTTCTCCAGTTCTTGGTGCAATTCACATCTCCCCATAATCATCATGTTTGCCATTCACCCTGCAACGTATACTTTTTGGTTAGTCTCACAATGGAAAATCACTATTCTCAATGGGTAAAACAACTATAAATGGCCATTTTCAATAGCAAACTGCTATTTTGCCAGAGGGAACTTCCTTTGTCATGCCTTGGCGGAAAGCACATCAGAATGTGGATGGGTGCTCTATACCCCTAGTGAACAGGTGAAAACCACAATACAACTAAAATAACTGGATCTTCATGCTCCCAAATATGGTATGCCCGGTAATCGCGCACCACCTAATGCTAAATTCGGCAACCTTCGAACGGGATAAATATGGTAAAACCGCTAAACGTCTGGACCTCAAGTACCAGGAAGTCACCTGAACGGTGTGGACGACGGCATCTGCTCTTGGATCCAATGCAGCGATCTGCCGAGCAATTTTTACAGAAGGTTGTGCTACTTGGGGGTGCATCCCAGTGGTGTGTATATATATATATTTATGATTATATATGTAAACACCATCTGAAATAAGCAAGTCTTGTTTTTTTTGGATATCCCAACTTGTGCATGGCTTATCTATACATATCATACATAGATTATAAACACTTATAAACTACTTACAATTAGTGGAATGTAGGAGCCAGGTGCCTCCCAAGCACCCAAAAAAGGGGGCCTCTGGGATGCCCAACCATAAAGTGCTGACCCTGCTCTGCAGGTTCCTCAATAATCTGCATCTTCCTGATGGTCGCTGCAGCACTGGTCCGAATCGTCCCCATGTTGGGGTCGCAAATTGATGGAGAAACTCCACCTGTCTCAACAAAAAAACCCTCCGATTTCGGGATGGCCATGTATGAAAATTGTGACCCGGTGACCGGGAAAGACTATCCATTGTGGAGGATTCAAGAATGATTTTTCCAAAGATATCCGTGATATTCCCAATCTGATTGGTGGTTCCAATGCCCATGAACAGTATTACACAAATCAATGGGGATTGTCCTCCCATTTGTTGGATGGACAATACAGAATATTTGGAACTACCAACCAGTTGACCCCTCTATATCATGTATCTACCATAACATTAAACCTAGGTAGAAAACGTCTTGGCCAAGTATCTAACAATATATCCAATAGATATTCCGCATATACTATCACCTCAACTTTCTGGCTGAATTATAATCTGGTTGGTGGTTTCAAGCCCTCTGAAAAATATTAGTCAGTTGGGATTATTATTCCCAACATATGGAAAAAAATGTTCCAAACCACAAACCAGTAATGATTCACTCAGCTAAAATTAATTGAAATAAGGCTGTTTGGGGGAGATGTCACCAATCCAGTTCCCATGGCAATGGCGACGTGAGTTAGTACCACTGATAACCCCTTATGGCACATTCAACCCCATTTGATCACCATTTGTGGGCTTCCCAAAAAATGACGCTACCCCAGTCGTCACTACTCATGGTCATCCATGACAACTGGATGATTTGGGGTACCTCCATGACTTGGGAAACCCTAACATTTATAGATGATTATTCGATATTTTCCTATATTTTCCTATATTTTCCTACATTTTCATACATTTCCTATTATTCATAGGATTTTTCAAGATTTTTCCATTAAATACTCAAGAACTTCGTGCCTGCCAATCCACTGGGCTTTCCCACCAACCGCCCTCCGTTCGCACCATGGCGGCCACGACGTCGACGCCGGCTTGGCTCCTGGACGTGGCTCGTTCACTCCATGGTGGAGAAGCGTTGCGGTGACATGGGGGGTTCCATAGCCATGGCGGTACCCCAATAGCTGGATGATTTACCCTCTGGTAAACTGTCACATAGCTATGGAAAATCACAATTTTTCACGGGAAAACTCACTATAAATGGTGATTTTCCATAGTTATGTTAAATTACCAGAGGGTATTTCATGGAAAATCCATCTATAACTTACTGGTGCGTTTTACGTAGGGTTGCTGGATGGGTTGCTGGGGGTTGCTGGGATTATTATTGATAGTTAGCCAGTGGATCATTCCATCATTCCCTACGTTTAGCACAAGTAGGTTAATGGTGAAACTCAAGTGATACATGGAATGAGGAATTTCATGGTGATTTAATGGGATCTCAATGGGATTAATGGTGATTTAGTGGTGACTAATGGTGATTTAGTGGTGATTTAATGGGTTCTCAATTGGATATTAACGGATATACACCCTCCAGTGATCATAATATGGGTGAATATCTGATTATTGTGCATTAATGGGATGATTTAAGGGGATGATTCATGGCATATTTAATGGGATGATGATGGGATGATACCTGCAAAGGTGTCATCAAGCATGGTGGATTAGGGTGGATTCTCCCAGCAAGCCACGCTTGATTACCCGAGGTGTCTGGAGGATAACACCTTTGAGGTGATGAAAACCTTACCATTTCTCAATGGATTCTGAAGAGTAATCATTGACGAAGCTCAAAAAAGGGGGCAATTTTGGGTCAGCCCTAGCACTACTACCATCTGGTTATTTAACATAGCCATGGAAAATCACCATGTTTAATAGGTAAACCATCTATAAATGGGCCATTTTCCATGGCTATGTTAAATAACCAGAGGGTAACTCCATCCTTTCCGTGATGTTGTGACTTGTACTGCAGCCACATGGATTGCTTTAAGGGAAGACTTACAGAATGAAGGGGTTCGTCTACGCAAAGTTTGGCCCCCTGGCTGCCTTCAAGGAGTGTTTGACGAGCACCCATCAATAGAATCTGGAAAATTCACTGGCTTCTGGGTGGGCCAATCCCTCAAAAGTGCAAAAATCACCTGGTACACCCGGGTTGGGGTTCTTATCCCCTTTGCTAGGGTCCCAATGATACACCTGTGGGGATGGAAATCACCCAGCTTTCAGGCGATGAAACAGATGGCTTTTCCCCAAAAAACAAGCGGTCATTCCCTACAAGGTGGGCCCACCTTAAATGCCCAGTTTGGTTTAGACCCCCCCGGGACGACAACCTGGAGGAGATTCATCTTTTATACCATAAACATCGATAAACCCAACAGTTAAACTGGACTGAAACAAAGCAACAAAGGCCATTTTTTGGGACCCACACTACTGTATCTAAATCTGCCGCATATCCATGTTCAGGCTGGTGGCAATGAAATGTGAAACCAGTCAGCTATCATAGGTTTCTATGGGGGCACAGGGGGGTAACCCCTGACCGGCACACCCGTTTGTAGAGCCTTATAATCTTATACCTTTCTAGAAATAAAATCTCCCCAATTCCTTATTTCTATGCTTCAGGTGTCATTCAGGCTTAATTCTAGGGATGAACTCCCTCTTTCTTCATCGAATCCGGAGAAAGGAAACCATGGACACTGAGAATCGGGTTTTCCCTGGGAGATTTTGTGGGGGAAAACAGTCAGCAATGCCGAAGTGCAACAATCGGGAAAGGCCCCCGCAGAGCGCAAGATCAGCAAGGCATAGAACTTGATGCCCAGCACCTTCCAATTCGTGGGGCCTCCAGCGTTCAGGTTCAACGCCTTGTTGAAGGTTGACATCGCTTCGCCCAGTAGCTGCAGCTCGTGGGACATAAGGTAAGACATGGAAGCAGCCAGCTAGCCACGCCATTCATGCCTAATCCCCAACTCAGCCACTCAGCCACTTACGTTGGGGCTGCTACATACACTTAAAATGATCTGAAATTGAGATATAATTTTTCCTAAAAACAACTCCAGGAAGAATTTGTTTTTCACCCTGATCCGTTTTTCCACCTGTTGGTGCCTTGATTGTCCTGGCAAGAAGCTCTGGATCTTTAATCTAATCAAACAAACATGGCAATGAACATCTACATTTTTTAGAGATTTTCCCATCAAACCATTCATTTATAGGGTATTTCCAATTACCATGATTGATTACCAGCAGGTAATTTGTAGTCACCAAGACACCGCCATCCACCTTCAAAAACCAGGTTTTTTTCTGCTCCTTTCCATCTCGTAAACACCGAGCTGGTTCACCTGCCATCGCCGATGGAGACCGGGGACTATGCCACCTGGTTGGTGGTTGACCTACCCCTCTGAAAAATATTAGTCAATGTGATTATCCCATATATTTGGAAGATAAAAAATGTTCCAAACGACCAACCAGCCACTAATCTTCCGTTGAGACCAGGATTCCCGTACTCGACTAGTTCATGATTACTCCCGACATCCCGTAGCACATGTGATAGGCATGCGTCAGGGTGACTCCCCAACTGGCAAAATTCTCAGTCATTAAGACTGGGAGATATCATATGGGGGTTTCCATAGTCATGGGGGTACCCCAAGCTCGCTGGATGGTTTATTTCATGGAAACTCCATCTATAGATGGATGAGAACCGGGGGTACCCCTATTTTAGGAAACCTCCATCATATTGCTGTACCCTGAAGTTGGCACCCCTTCAGCACATCCTCTGCCGCAGCCTCTCGCTCTTCAAAGACATGGAGTTTCCCGTCGCTCACATCCTGTGAATGGTAAATCGGTTGTGGTAAATCGCCTTTATTCGGGGCCGGACCCAAGTGGTAGGTGGATAACAACCCAAGGTTACCAAAAGGGTGTAGTCCACTAGTTTAGCTGGGCTGCGGATATTGTCCAAGTAATAAAGGACACTCCCTTTTTCCATATCCACCGATAGCAAAACCCCAAAAGATAGAAAATTGAACTCACACTATATATAGATTAAACTATATTATAAAAAATAGTCTACCGTTGTTCTAAATTACAACCCTTCATCTTGAGGGTTTGTATACATCGGCCGTTGGCAAAACATTGGCAATTTCCGACTGCCAGCTCCACCATGAAATGAACAAATTCAAGACTCAACCATCGTTTTGGAGAGCATTTATATCT
Organism: Cladocopium goreaui; assembly: GCA_947184155.2. Taxonomy (NCBI): domain Eukaryota; class Dinophyceae; order Suessiales; family Symbiodiniaceae; genus Cladocopium; species Cladocopium goreaui. The sequence continues at coordinate 745,767 of CAMXCT020000258.1, read as the reverse complement.
GGCTGAGTTGTAGCAATTCGGATTACTCCTCAGTCCCTGGATGCTAGCCATAACTGGTGCAGTTCGTCCCACATCTTCCAGACCACCAACCACCCCTCCACTTCATGATAGTATATCCCGTTATATCCCCATAAAATGCAGGGTTATACCCTCTGGTAATTTAACATAGCTATTGAACACGGCCATAGAAATAGTGGTTTTTCCCATGAAACATGGTGATTTTCCATGGTTTTTTGTATGTTTACCAGAGGGTACCACGTGTGTAACGTTTGTTGTTCCCACCACACATCCCACGCCCCGTTGGATGCCGTCGGATAAACCCACCTTCAGAAAGCCGCCGGAATATGCTGCCACGACAAAGATCAGGACCGACACATTGGCCCTGGCGGATCAAGCATGGTGAAATGGTGGTTTAATGGGATTTAATGATGATTAATGGTGAAATAAGCCTCTGGTAAACTAACATAGCTATGGAAAATCACCATGTTTAATGGGAAAACTCACTATTTCTATGACCATTTTCAAGAGCTTTTTTGTATGTTTACCAGAGGGTAACCCTCAGTAAGCTGGGTTTTTGATGCCTACAACTAGAGTGAACTCTCTCCACATCAGATCATCGAAAAACGGTCGACTTAGTTCACAACTGAACAATTGTTTTGAGCTGTTTTACCATGGGAATTTACACATGAAGTTGAGATATGGGGCTACAACAATGGTTATATATATATATATTATCATATATATCTATCTATCTATCTATCTCTCTCTCTCTCTATATATATATATATTATTGAGATATATATATATATGCGCTTGTAACTGGAACTAGAGATTCCAAAGAAGCGATGTACCCAAAACCGCAGTCAGTGACCCGTTTCATCATGGTCATCTGGGTCAAGCCATCCCCCCATCAATCGCAACATGCAGGAGCAACGGCAGTTTGTTCAAATTCACCCAGACCAGCTCCTGACATGGGCACTTGGTGCCCCTTTGGGGATCTGAGCTGACCAGGGGGTGCGACCGGTGGCCACGTTAAAAGATGCGTTAAGGTCCCGAATTTTCACGGTGATTTAGAGTTTCCAGGTTTTTAAATGATAATAATCATAATACAGAGATCTCTCTTTTGCACTTTCGATATTTCACTGAAAACCATCCCCTTTACTGAAACCTGATATTCCGTCTCATTAACCCATTAAAATACCGATTCGTGCACCTACCAATTCACTGAGAAAACCACCATTTCAAATCTGACGCCAGTCTTTATGCCTCTGATTTTTGGGGTATAGTTAGTATAGTATCTGGGATGACACCTGTGAACCCACTGTGCAAAAATCATTTTCAGATGTCACACTGTCTCCCACTCTCTCCTCTTTCTCTCTCTCTTTTTGCATCTTCAATAATGTGGGTAAAACAATAAGAAACCATCCCCCAAATCACCATAAATAGGTGGTATAAACCATTCCCAGTCATGAATGGTTTATGACATTGTTTTACCCACTTTTTTGTCCATTCTGAATGCAGGAATCCGTCTGGGCGCATACGCCCAACAGCTGTACTTTCCTTCAGGTTCCCGGATCAAAATCCAATGGCTCGTTCAAGCGAGCCATCAGACGGCGAAGGGGCTCACATAACGCCGTTGTGTGGGCGATTTGGAATTCCGAATCCTCTCATCGCATCCCATGTTCATATTCAACACCCACTGAATGGTCCCAAATATGCAAAAATCTTCACTCATATAATCATATTCTTTCTTGGGGTTGTTGAATATTCCGGAAAGGGATTGTCTATGATTCCACATGTGCATTCTTTGGTCATCCTTGATCCCGTCGATAAACTCGACTCATCATTCGATCCAATCTATTGGACCCATCCAAAAGGTTTCTCATCTGAATCGTTATTGAAATCCCCAGTATTCCCATAATCATCGTTTGCTACCCTCCAGTAAATTAACACTTCGACCCAGCCAGGGGTTGGAAGATTAGTGAAACCACCAAAAAATGGGTGATTTTCAGGGTCCAACTGTCAATTTACCGGTATATCCTCGTAATATTCCCATCATTGACCATTCTTGGGTGAAAAAATGCCAGGATTCTGGGACAACATCTGCAGCTGATGTTTGTCGGCCTGGATTCCAGTGGGCTTTCCCGTGGTTTCATCCTGAGGCCGCGGGGAGTGCGGGTTTTTCGCCATGGAGGAGTTGAGCCATGGGGATTTTCAGGGTCCATCGAGTCGATCGAGTCGAAAATTTACCAGGTGAATGAGGTGAAATCATCATTAGTCACCATTCATCACCATCATTAACCATCATTAACCATCATTAATCATCATTAATCACCATTAACCACCATTAACCATCATTAATCATGACTGTTTATCAAGAAACATGGTGGTTGTAACCTTCACAGACCTTAAGTTCACTGAGTCAAGTGATTTCTCAGCTGGTATAGTTGTAGTTCTTTGGTGCCAACTTCTGGTAAACGTTTACATAGCGAACTTTTAAATCACCATCTTTAATAGCTAAATCAACTACAAATGAACCATATTCAATAGCTATGTCACAAATTACCAGAGGGTAACCTTTTGCAACCAGTCTGAAGAACCAGTCTGCCGTCTGCCAGGCTGAGGACTTGGATGCGCATCCCAATTCGGAAGTGGTTGATGACCCACACACACACACATATATATATATGTAAATCATTAGATATCAATATATACTGTGTATACATATATATACATATATATCAATAAAATATAGAAATATGTGAGTAATATATGTATACAGTACGTAAGTATATATATATACGCACATATATATATACATGTCTATATAATCGGCGTGTATTATGGTTTCCACAGCCACTTCTGATTCCATGAAAATGTCGGGTATCTATCCAAAGAGATCCATGGCGTTAGTGGTTTATACCACCATTTTCGTCGATTCAACCACACTTACGATTCGTACAGGGTATAATGGTGGTGCCCCCTACTGGAAAATTTTATATAGTTATTACCCATCGTTTACATCATCTAACAATAGTCATACGCTCTGGTAATCAATCATGCAATTGGAACATCCGTTAAAAATGGAGGTTTTCATCGGAAAATCCTGCATCAATTGTAATTTTTTCATTGCCACGTTTGATTACCGGAGGGTAAGCCTACATTTTACCGGGTTATAAACTGGGATGTACCCTCGTAACTATCAAACAATTTTGCTAGTGCTGTACAATGTCTCTTGTTGGCTCAAGTGCCGCTTTTGTTGGAGAAATCCTGTCTTATCTGGTTCATGTGCACATTTTGGCCGTTTGAATTTCCACTTGTGGTGCTAATACTGCATCCCCAGTTCGACTTAAAAACCAGTCTTGGATGCCTAGAATTGCCTTCCAGGTTGGGAAGCTCAACGAAAAGTCCATGCGTTTCTGGCGTGCGACCCATGGCCAGTAATGTCTTTGACGGGATTTAGTAGACTGCATTGTCTGCGATCATCTGCCTGAGGGCTTCAACCCCCACAGTCTGAATGTGCTCTCGTTTGAACAGGGAGGCGCCCCAAGTGCACGTATTACTCGGGCATCTTGTTGAACATGAACTTCGTCAAGTACTTCCAGTCTTGCAGTCTCGTGACGACAGCCCAATTCGCGAGTTCTCTTCCTGCTGGCGCGCTTGCACCCACAATCACCCACACACAGTACTGTACTGTCTTCAGACATGGCAGCACCAGCAAGACTTTCGCGCCAAGCATGTCATACATCAGCGGCATTCCAATCTCTCGCAGTTGCTCTAATTCATTGAATTGGAGGACGACTCAGCTTTCAGAAGGAAACACGGGTGGTATGCTGGATGTATCTCATTCCAATTCTCTTGACCGGCAAACAATCTGTCAAATTCCATTGTGGTGGCTGTTTTCTTACTGACCAATATCTATGCTGGATCGTTTTTACGTCTCCTGGTTTCACCTTTTCAACTGGGCTTCCATTTTTGCATGAGAACAATGCCCAGATTAATGTACGAGAAGTAGTTATTTATATGAATCTGGGTAAATTATAATATTTCACTAACCTGAATTAAGCCCATTTGGGGATGATTCCTCTTATTAACCATGATTTCCAATGAGGGAGAACAGTGAGGTCGTTATAATTTACCCAGATGAATATACGTAGGTATATTAAGCAGCACGATATTACAGGATCACACCACTGTCTTATACCCACTGAAAAACCCGCTCTATATAAATGAATAGCAGACCCGTTAAACGGTGTCGACTTTTACAGAAAGCAAAATGGCAGCTACAAAGCCAAAACACTTATATACCCTATGGCAAACTAATAGATGTGGAAAGTCAACCATTTGTAGACTATTTTGCCGGGCAAACCATGGGGTTTCCACATCTATGTTAGTTGACCCTAGGGTAAAAACGCAACAGCTTTAGGACTTCCGAGTATATTCCTGTTTTTCATGATTAAATCACAAGATCTTGTTGGTTAAAACCACATTTTTTGGTGATGTCTTCGTTGCATCCAAACATTTCGATGATTGACTCCCCGTTTTCTTGGTTGAAATCTGAGTAAAATATAAATTAAAATAGTTCACCAATCCGAAATGTTGGCAGGCGGTTGATATAGCGCCCTGTGAGGGTGTGTCGACATCTCATATTTGGGGTAATTAGCCACGTACACTTGCGTAACACATTGAATGCTACGCTGCGCTACGTTGATGTACACTTGTGTAACATGTTGTGTGCTACGTTGTGATACGTTGTAACCACTTCGGGGATCCACAACCAAGGCACCCCCGAGTGGGTAATGGCTCGAACAGCCTTGAGGTTGTTGTAGTACCTGTGAAGGCTTGGAAATGAGCGTGTCATAGGGGATATACCCGAGGTTGCCCCCCCAGTCATCATCCAAGGAAAATGGATGACCATGAAATAGTATTAAATCATCCATGTCATTGAACCAGTTTTGTATTGAAACCCATGGTGACTTGGAGATCCCCCCCATTTTAAGAAACCTCCAAGTAGCTGTTCTCGTGGAACAACGATTTTCTTAACCAATGGACGCGCTTCTTGTTGGCTTCACATGAATCATGATAATTTGGTAATGTCAACCCCGGATTAATAAACCCCTAGCCTGTTTGATTGGGGAGATACCATTTGAGTATTAGATTACCACTATTTGGGGAGTACCCCCCTAATTAATAAACCCTGGTTTATTAATCCAGGGTTGACATTAAAGTGAACTCCATTTGCAGGATTGTAAAAAGAATACCATCCATGGTTGCCAGTTGGGGATAGTTTTTTTTTGGCCTTACCACACCACAGAATCGATGACATGTGGGGGATGGTCATCCGCCCAGCGGCAGCCCGAAATCCACTTTTTGTCATCTGGGCCAAGAACATGCAAAGAAACATTGTGATTTTGGGGAGTCTATGAAGTTGGATTTCCATGGAATTCCCACATACAAATCATCATGTTCCCCATTCAAAGTGGCAAAAAAAAATGGCTACCCTCTGGTAAACATGCAACAAAACTGTGGAACATCACAATTTTTAATTGAAAAATCAACTATTTGTATGACCATTTTCACTAGCAAACTGTTAAATTACCAGAGGCTATCCCATTTTCAGACCGGTCAAGCCAGTGGACACAGCCGCTTGTACTGGCATGGCTATGGATTCTATGGTAACCCATTCCTTTCACCAAAATAACTGGTACCTTCTGGTAAACCAACATAACTATTGAACATCATCATCTTTAGAGGTAAATCCTCTGTAAGTGGGCCATTTTCCGTAGCTATGTCAGTTTACTAGGGGGAAAATGGAGGCCAATTCCAACCCTAAAACTGGCTGATCCACGCCACACCTGTGCTGACGAGCTAAGCCACTTCTTCATAAACCAACTTAGCTATGGGGCACCTGGTATGAGCCAAGTATCCCCATCTTCATTGATCTGGGTAAAGGCCATCATATTTCACCAAATTGAATTAATTTGGAGATGATTTCCCTATAAATTTCCCATCATTTCCAGTGGCGACTCCGTGAGGTGGTTATAAAAAAAACCTCAGTGAACCCCAGGCACGCGCAGTCAATGATGACTCCACCACTGTCCTGGCGGAAAATGAAGGGCGCTTCAACGTCAAAGAATTCGCAGGTGGCATTTTTTGATGGCCGAGATAAGAAACGACACTTCCAAAGAATGCACCGAACTTGCAAAAGTCTGGTGGATCATCAAACTGGTCTGTGTTCCGAACTGGAAATCCCATCTGGCAATGCACATCCCATAGTTCTTGGGATATGTCTATACATTTTGCTACCAAGGGACCCACACTTTGTGGGTCATTCTTGTCAATTTTACGCATCCATATTGGAGGCAATCAATTTCACCAATCCATCTGCAGGTCGCATTTCTGGATGGTAGGGCTTGCACATGGGTGAATTCATGTTCATTCAACGCATCCAAACATATGTATATATATATATGGATAAATTATAATATTTCACTAACCTGAATTAAGGCCATTTGGGGATGATTTCCCTTACCAACTATGATTCCAGTGAGGTCGTCATAATTTACCCATATATATATATGTATATATATATATATGTATATATATATATGTATATATATATATGTATATATATATATATATCAATCGGGGTTCACCGACTTCCGATTTCCAGAGATGGCAATTGGAAGGGAACATTTGCAGAAAAACCCACAGTCCATTGGGTCCCCATTAGTTCCCCCGGATGATACCCCCCTTCCGCGGGGTCTCCCAGCTACAACCACGCACTGTAGATCCACGTCCACGTGCCGGCCTGCCAATAGTGAGGGGCCAATGACCATTGGAATCCCTTCCCCAAATATTGAAGAAAACCCTCCATATAGCCAAGACCTTGGATGTTGGACCACGAGGTTTTTCGTGAAAAATGGGCCCAATGCCTCTGGTCATCCTTAGAAACTATCCAGACGCAACATGTCCTCAATTCTGAGAACAAGAGCTGACCAAATTCGAAATCACACGGTGCTAAAAATCGAGGTGCTTGTGCTCGTAACTGCAGAGAAGGATGTTTGGGGATGTTTGGGGGGGTATTTAAGGTTAGGGGCATAGGATTCCAATCCAGCTATCTATGAGATAACCACCATATATAACCTTATTATTCACTTGCCAACTGGCTGGCTGCTGGTGATAATTTTATATACCGGGCAATGGGCAATGGAAATTTCACATTTGCATCTACTTACAGATAGTTTTGCTATCAACAAATGGGGCTTTCCCATGGATTCCCCGAGCGTACTGGTTTCTTTTCAGGTGTATGTCCATGTAGGTATGTCCAACAATGGGGCATACCCGAAATTACAAGTTTTATTGGGAACATGGTGATAAACCATGGGACTTTGCGGTACCCAATTCTTGAGACAACCCGCTATATTTACGCTTCATCCCGTTTTAGACAATGATCCTAAGTAACTATTTAGATAAATAATTTCACATATATATATATAGATATACAAACGTACTGTAAATAGAAGAGATGGCAAGAGAAGGTACTTGCACTCACCAAGGAGGGGTATGACACAGATAGAAGGTACTTGTGCTCACAGTCAGGGTTGGGGGGAGGGGGGCTTTGGCAAAAGACAATAGGGAAAAAAACAATTTGTAATCATCTACCATTGATGAAAAAAAAAAATCTATTCAAAGTCACATTGCCTACTCAAGTGCTGGCAGCAGAATCGTCTATCTAACATTGGCAAATTGGGCGAGGCACCTCACCCCAAAGGCCACTACCATCAACTACTACAAATAGAAGTGCTCACCTGGCGGTTTTTATCTAAAATTGACCTTCCCAGGTCACAAAAATATGACATGCTTTTGACATACTGAGAACTTTTACTCAACTACAAACTGAATGCGCAAAGTATCCAAAGTTAGGGGGGATGGATGAAGGTCCATCAAGGAGAGGAAAATATCATTCTACCAGTAGTACCGCGCAAGGCGGTGGCGGAAATTTCAAAAAAAGGAAATCTATAGGAGAGGTTCGTTGTTGTGAATCACGGATGGCAGAAAAAAATTCTTTTCTTGCCTGATAAGCTGTCGTCTCATCACTACAGACTTCCATCCTAGCTTATTATGACATTTCTGCCTGGTCCTTTTTGTCTGACCCCCCAAAAAGGGGAATATCCTCGGGTAATCAAACGTTGCTAGCTGGGAAATCCCCTAGCAATGGAGGTTTTAATTGGAAATCTCATCTAAGAATCTTCTATAAATGGGGG
>CAMXCT020000258.1:667500-732500 GCA_947184155.2 Cladocopium goreaui | reverse complement strand
CTCCAACTGAGACTTCAACTGAGGTCGCGACCGGCATCAGCACTTGGGCTCGGCGCCAGTGGACAAGCTGTAAATCACAACACTGAGTTGTGGCTGGCCATGTTTTGCTGCTTGGGATTTAGTGTTTACTGAACTTAGTCTTTTCTTATGTTGGACTTGGGGTTTACTCTACTTTTTAAACATGTTTTGGTTTCTTTTGTTAGGGATGCATATGTGAATATATGTGATCAAATGATGTGTTGGAGATTGATGAATCACTCTGGCTTAGTGAGTCTTGCTTCTGGAACCAGTGGTAGGTCCCATCCCGTGACTATGTCGACCTGGAGGGTGCTGTACTGCGCGAAAGCAGAAGCGATTGAACCCGGGAAAGAGCTGGGAGGTGTGGAATTCAGGTGGATGGGAAATCTGAGACCTACAAGAAAGGATATTGTAGCTCCATTCTGAAACTCCTTTTTGATGTTTTTTTTTTTTCTGGTTGGTGGTGCAATAGCCATCTTGAAAAATATGAAAGTCAATGGTTGTTGGATTATCCCCAGCATACTATGGAAAATAATCCAAATGTTTGAAACCACCAACCAGATAGGATTTGGTATGATTGACCATCTATAGTATTGAATATTGATTACTATAGATATATGATTACTATACTATTTTGTATTGTTCTTTTAAAAACCCATCAGAAAAATCATCGATCTACAGCTTCACACTGACCCTTAAAAAGGATCCAAGGATACGATTCTGTCTGGATTCTTTCCTGGACGTGGGTGTGGGATGATTTATACTATTTGTGTTTAACACATAAGAATGACTTTTTTTAACCATAAATGATGGCTAATGATGGTTAATGAACCATATATCTGAGTGGTTAATGATGGTTAATGATGGTTACCTTCTGGTAAACTGTCACATAACTATGGAAAGATCCACCATTTTCTAGCTGGGTAAATCAACTATTTCGACTGGGCCATTTTCAAATTCGCAAACTGAGAGCATCCTAAAGATGGGCTACTTCATCTGAGCTGTGCTGCATGCAGGAAACCCTGTTCATGCATTATGATAATCCTCAATAAGGGGGGTAGATGATCCCCGAACTAATCATCAACCAGGGTTTTGCACTTCAGTATCTTTCTATTTTTGATACTTAAAATCTCGTACTGGTAAAATCGACATTTCAATTTGATTTTTAGACCTTTAACTAGCAGGGTATATATTTGACCCATGCCCTCATGACCCTGTGAGGATCGAATCGCGTTACCAACCACCAACCACCGCCTACTCATCCAAAGTTTATTTGGCGAATGGTGTCGGCTGGTTCAAAACCACCCAGTTCTTACATATTTTCGTTGGATTGGTTTGAGGGAAAATCTTAACCGGAAACCATGGTTTTTATCATTAAATATAGGGGTTTCCTGTGAATTTTCGCTTAAACCAATCCAATGATATTTGCATTCCATCGCGTTGTTTTGGCCTGGTGGACCACGGTTTCAATCCCAGCGGCCAAAATCGAGGATTCAGAGGCTAATCCCCCTCTAAAGAGTGGCTGCTAAAGCCCTGTTGATGAGTTCGTTGAAAGTTCGGGGATTCTTACGAAATTGGGGAGAATCAGAATCCCATGAGGGGAATCCCATTCTCAACCAGGATGTGACCATGGGGTTGACTTAAAAGATCATCCCACGAATCGTCAGTGGTTTAAAAAAAAATCTGGTGATCAGAAGTCTTCTAAATGGCTTGTCCCATGTACTGTCAACCCCGGATGAGACTAAACCATAGTGTATTAATTAGGGGGTACTTCCCCAATAATCATTTCATCTGATACTTAAATGATACCCCCCAATTAAACAGTCTATATAAGGGTTTATGAAAATCCAGGATTGACATTATAAAATGGCTTATGATCCCAGCTACTAACCAGTTACATACCAATCTGATCCTCCAAGGAATCTCCGATGGTTAACCCCGCCGCGAGGCCGCCTCGATCGTCTCCAGCGTCGGAAGCTTCTCCTTCAGTTGCGCAAGGCACTTAGAAAAAATCATGAGGAATGTTTCCTATTTCATTAAAGCACCAAACAAAAGACAAGCTGAACACCTAGAAATTGTGAAGCTTATGTACTTTAAATATAAAATCCTGGAAACACGTTTCTATCATCAATCTTTTTTGGGACGCTGAAATGCCGCTGCCATATTGTGCCTCATGAAATGCTGAGTTTTACATCCCCCAAACCAGTTGAAGCCCCCACGGTGGATGGGATCGTGAAGTGTCAATGTCAAACATAAGGTGTTCACATCTGATTTAATGAAATCTGCCTTAATAAAGTACGCCGTTTTTTGGTGTGGAAAATCAAATGACAACATGTGGGGAAAATCATGAAAGATCTCTTTGGGAGATTGTAACCAGTGGGGATGAAATCATGATCAGGATGCCCATGGCAATTTCTCCATACAACCATAGATTTACCCACCTCTGATGGGGTTTTCCTGCAATTTTTCCTTGAACCAATTCTGAGAACATGTAACATTTTGCAGACTCCAAAGATTGGGTTTAGGGTGGGTTCTAGAAACACCAAGATGGCTCAGCAATCGTCCGAACACCTGGAAGCTGGTGGATGGGTTCTTCACATGACCAGCGCAAGAATTTTCTAGTCAGTTCGAAAAACAACATGACCAGCAATAGGATTATAGGGACATTTCTGAAATATATTGAAAAATCATGAAACCATATGGACTTCTATGAAAGTCCTATGAAAAAAAAACCATGAACCGATTTTGAGGTCGCTGACTCAGCCATGCTGGGACCCCCAGGCAGCTTCGCCGTCCCAGAGACTTTCCAAATTTTCCTGCCGCTGGGGATAGGGGTGCCCGAGAAAGATCGAAACAACCCTACCCAAATTAGTCATAACCTGTCATAACTTACTTTTCTCTTTTTGGGTCGCAAAACACTTCAACTGACCAGCAAAATTGGACGCACACTTACCTAGCCAAGCTTCAGGGAGGTATCATAAAAAAGTGGGCTTTTGTAGGGGGTCTGATGCGGACCTAAGACTTTGACATCCCAAAACCGTGGTTCACCTGCACAGTGACTTTGGGTCCGGAGGTATTGCCCTTTGGCCATGGGAGATTGTCCTTCATATAGGTCATATATCACAATATCACATAGGAGTTCTTGAAAAGTTCCTGTTGAGATAGGAGTTCAACTAAAAGTTCCGTCTTTAGTATGTAGAGAGCATGCAGTTGATATGAGTTGATGTATGGCTGTGTTTCAAGCTGCCGGCATCTCTTGTTGGCCACCGAATGCCGATACGTCCCTCCCAGTGTCCTTGTAGATGCGTCGGTGACAGAGTTCCACCACCTCTCGGCCGCCACCAAGGAATAGGACTTGCCGTGATGAATTTTTGAAGCTCACATGGGAAAAAAACAAACTAGTAATGAAAACATCATCACTGATCCGAAATCGCAAAATCTGTGATCCATGGATGATTTTCCCATGGTACCCTCTGGTAAACTTACAAAAAAACTATTGAACATGGCCATTTATTTATAGTGAGTTTTCCCATCAAAACTGGTGGATCTTTCCATAGTTTTTTGTGTATGTTTACCAGAGGGTAAATTCACTGCCAACCATCCTAGATTCGCCTTCCAGGACTTTCAGGTCCGGGAAACTGATGGACACATGAAAAAACACAGATGATGCAGAAAAATCCCGCAGCTTCAATATCTATCTCTAACATGTCAGAATATGTTCATATTCCAATTTTATCCCTATTAATATGCCATATAGTATCAAAATCGATTAATAACAATATGCATGTCCATATTTCAAATCCAAACTCAACATGTCATAGCCATCAGCATTGTTCTATTCCAACTTTGATTTAACAGATCCTCTTGAACCAATATCTCCAATATCTCCCAAATACAAAATCATATTGCAAACATTGCAAAGATATCCCAAGATATCCCTGTAAAATGCTTGGCTTCTCATCTCCTATAGAGGTCATTTCATCGCCGTGTCCTAACTTTCGCATAGAAATGAACCACTTCATGGCATGACCCTCTACGGGTAATTTCACCTATGAATAATCCCATTTGCTAAAAATAGAATATATCATATATATATATATATACAATCTTTTTTAAATATATGTCCATCTTCCGTTTTCTGTATGAAAATATCCTGTATGCTATTGGTAGGAACATATACCCTCTGGTAAATTCACATAACTATGGAAAATCACCATTAAAATAATAGGTAGATCAACTATTTCACTGGGCCATTTCAAGTTCGCAAACTCTTCGTTTACCAGAGGGTAAATCACCATTAAACACCATCAAATCACCATTCATCACCATTAAATGGCATTAAATCACTGCAAACTGTTCGTTTACCAGAGGATATACCATCATATATCCTAACTATCGTTTTTCCATTAAAATTGGGAAGAATCATCCCAACTGTATGCTATTAGTGTTTGAACATATCTGGTTGGTGGTTTTAACCATCTTGAAAAATATGAGTTCGTCAATGGTTGGTAGATTATCCCATACATTTTATGGAAAATAAAAGCCATGTTTGAAACCACCAACCAGATAGGATTTGGTATGATTGACCATCTATAGTATTGAATATTGATTACTATAGATAAAAGATTACTATATTAGATTCTATAACCATAGTTAATAGCTAGTATTAACCATAGCTATATTAACCATAGAACTTCCCATGGTATATTAACCATTACTATAATAGATTCTATAAGATTTCAACGGCCGGCCAACGGTGGTCCCCCGTTACTTACCGTCGCCTCTTGATACATCTGCAGCCTCTCCGGTGACAAGACGCATCCACTGCCAAGACCACCCTGCCGCGTTTGCGTTTGCGTGGGGAATCCATGATTTTGCAACCTATGTTATATATAATATATAGTAAATATACATGTATACATCGAAAAATACATACAGCATAGTATAGTATGGTACATCTAGATGTAGTAAACACACATGTATCCAAAAAAACTCACACACCACTGTAGATATACCTATGTAAACAACATTACATATATCTGGGTAAATTATAATATTTCACTAACCTGAATTAAGCCCATTTGGGGATGATTCCTCTTATTAACCATGATTCCAGTGAGGTTGCAGTGAGGTATATGCACCACTATACATACATAATTTACCAGCCTGAATCTTGCGGCCATCTGGGGATGCTTCACCCAAGAATAGTCGTCATCTATGGGGAGGTCGTTAAAAGAGTCCTTAAAACCTACTCATGTGCACACATGCAATATTTATATATATATATATATGTATATAAATCCATACGTATTTATAGGTGACCATCCAATCAAACGTGTTAGGGTACCTCGACGACATCTGCAGGATGTAAAAAAATGCCGAAGATCCTCATGTCTTGTGATATTTTTCTGCCTTATGTGGCGTGGCAGTCAACAAACCTGGCTCGAGAAGCCACACTTTTTTGTTGTTTACCCATGGGGATTTCCCAGCCAGGTTAGATGAACAAAGGGACTACGGAGCCTGTCTTGACGACCAATGTGGATTGTACCCATCGGGAAACTCATTCTGTCGATCTCGGGGATTGATACAACAGGACGGATCATTTAGGGCAACAACTCTTTGCTAAATTGTGTTTTTTAAAAAGGCCCGGGCTGCTGTGGACTCCCGTAACCTGATGGGCCATGGAGTTAGTTCGAGATAAGCCAGTCAGTAACTAGTTAACGAACCCCATGGCCCATCGAAGTGTGGAACGTGAACATGTATAAAGAGACCTGTTGGCGCTTTGCGTAAGCGCGAAATTATCATTGAATAATATCCTTGAACTGTATTGTAAATCATTTTGCTAGTGATCTACCAGTTTTCTTTAGATTGAGTGAGCAAAATGCTAATGATTGATGGGCCCAGCATTGGTGATATCTCCACATCTGCTGCCCAAAGTCTTATCTGTGCTGATTGGATCCCTGTCGTTGGTCAATACCATCCATAAGAAGTCGCAGATTTTCTGCAGTGAAATCAGATTCTTGGACTGTTGAAAATGATGGGAAAGCCCGCGGTCCAGTAGCCCTCAAAGATAAAAAACCCGCGTCCCCATTCTGATCACTGGTTGGTGGTTTTAACCATATTGAAAAATATGAAAGTGAGTTGGGATGATTATTCCCAATACTGTATATGGAAAGTCATAAAATCCCATGGTTCCAAAGCACCAACCAAATATTCTTGGTATAATAGATACCCTCTGGTTATTTAACATAGCCATGGAAAATTGCCCATAGAAATAGATGGTTTACCTATTAAAAATGGTGATTTTCCATGGTTCCCATATTTTCAGGGCCTCTTGCTTATCCGTTGATTGAAAACTCCCGAAACTCTGTTGCGTTAATCCCATCTCAACTCCCGTTTCTGTTGCCTCCCATTTCATGTCCAACCCCCGGTATCTCTCCATCCCATCGTTGTTCTTGTTATCGCCAATATTCCCCAATGCTTGGCGATCAAATTCCCATTTGCTCGGTTGCAACTCCCATTTTTACTGCGTGAACTCTTATTTTTGACCTGGTCATTGGATCCAAACAGAACAAACATTAACCTCCGGTACTCAACCATGGCAATTTGAAAACATACCAGCCATAGTTCGATGATTTTTCCAGTCATAAACCTCCATTTGCTTCAGGGATTTCCCAGGTTTGAACCAGGTTTGATGACATCTTTGCGGGTAGTGCTCATGAGTTGGAATCATCATCCATGAATGGGATTGAACATTGACCATGGTAGCATACTGTCTTGAATGTGACCAGGAATCGTCAGTTCATAGCCCATCTGACCCATCTGAAATCCATGGGATAACTGGGGATCCAGCCAATCCAATGAGTTTATTTCATATGGTTGTAAAATGAACTTACGCCTTTTGGGATGCAGCCCAAGAAGGCGATCTGTCCAAAGGTGCCACATTATTTGGATGGTTGATACTAATGGCTAAATCTGTTCCTCTGGGTTTCACATTTTTGCTCTACACATGAATCTCGATGAATCACACAAATCTATCTTCGATGGGAAAACCATACTTATCGCTAGATACAACCGTATTTTTCTTAGTTAAATCCATCTTGTTCAGCTATTTTTGATGGTTAAACCCCAATGTTTTCCATATGCGCCATGGTCAAAAGAGGGTATATGGGGCATGGAAGTACCACCATCATTGGGGAATCCTTAGAATGGGTATATGAACCCCTATTGATGGTTGGGTGACCATGTCGAAAAGTGTTTCCAGGATGGTGTAGATGATATTTACCTCATATTTCCAGGTTTCCAAACTAATTCATAATTGAACTAACATAGCTATGGAAAATAACTATTTTTAATGGGTAAATCCACTATAAATGGCAATTTTCAATAGCAAACTGTTAGTTTACCAGAGGGTAATTCATACTTCGTAACCATATTTCCAAGCCCAGCTGAATTGATAAGATATATTCCTGGTAAAATTCATAAATTATAAATAGGTCAGAGACGACCCGTTACCAATTGGGATGTACATCCAAGTAACTGGCATCAGTATTCCACACACACATATATATATATACAATATATCTATATATACCGGTTGGTGGTTTCAACCCGTCTGAAAAATATGAAAGTCAGTTGGGATGATTACTCACAATATATGGAAAGGCAAAAAAAATCATGTTCCAAACCACCATCCTGAAGGATTAAACATGGATTTTCAACATGTTTACATAGCTAAGGAACATTGAACAACGATTCAACCACATGATTTCCAGGCCTTGCGCTTGCGCGCACGGCGCATGAGCTGCCCCAGCTCAGGGTGCTCCACCATCATCCAGGCGGTCTGTGGCGCTAAAGTCACCCAAAAACATGGGAACCATGGTGGTTTCAGGGCATTTCAGGGGAAAAACATGGAGAACATGATGATTTCCCATGGCATTTTGAAGGGATATCGAATGGAACATCATGGAATATTCATGGGATATGCATGGAAATTAAGCAATGTATGCGCGATGGGAATATATTGGGATGTGTAATGGCTTTTCATGGGGGGTGTGAAATCGAATATTCATGGATTTTTTCATGGACTAAAAATCAATGTCGGTGAATTAGTGGTATTTTTGTGTATACATACAGATACATACATACATATATAGATATATATATATGTGTGTTATATATATAATTGTTTGTGTGTATCCAGTGAAAGCAATGTAATGGGTTGCTGAATCGCCTAGATATGTTTGCTGAATTCGTCAAAATTTGGTTGCTAAATCGGACTTATTCCCGTGTGATGGCATTTCATGCGGACATAGAATGAAACATAACCCAGATGCTCCATGTATGGGATATTTACCTACATTTGGGCAATTTTTAGGGTAAATGTAGGTAAATGTTCCATACATGGAGCATCTGGGTAATGGAATCTTCATGGGATATTAATGAAATATTGGGTGATACAAAAATGGCGGGCTGCTGGGAAATCCACAGGCTAACTGGAGCATCGGAACGTCATCGAACCATGGAACTGATACTGTAACAGGTAACAGTTGCGGACAAGCCTGTGGATTTCCCAGCGGCCCGCCATTTCTGTATCACCCAATATTTCATTAATATAAACATAAATTCATAATTAGGATTTCACTGACAGCATCACAATATTTTTATTCACTCAGCGTGAATCTGTGAGATCATCGCAGATCATCACTTGCAGACAGCATCACAATATTTTTATTCACTCAGCGTGAATCTGTGAGATCATCGCAGATCATCACTTGCAGAAGCCTCCCATTTTCTTCCATCAAATCATTGCCGATCAGCCAGATACCCTGCAAAAAATGACAAATTCTGCAAGCTTGTGAATGTAGATATTCCCACAAAATACCAAAAGACTAGTTAGGATTAGTTTGTATCCATGTAAGATTGACCTAGGAATATGATTGTTTCTGAAGCGTGGTTTCGACGGAAAACAATGAACGAATGGGTTGAAGAGAGCGAGAGCGCGAGAAGTTGAAGAGAGCACAGTAGTTCCACCCGTTGCAACAGTTGAATTCAACTACCCTCTGGTAAACTAACATAACCATGGAAAATCACCTTTTTTAATGGGAAAATCCACTCTAAATGGTCATTTTCAATAGCTATGTCAGCTATTACCAGAGGGTACCTCACGTAGTAATCACTGGAAAAAGATGGAAACGCATGTTTTTTCCGCCAAGTTCTTGGGGTGTTCTCCATATTGGTTGGTCAATTCCCAGCGCGACAAAAATCCATGACTTAAAGACTTAGATATACTTTTATGGAATTAAGTTACCAGCTACAGATAGATAGATATATATATGGGTGCGAGTCAAAAATCGGGTATGGATCGCTCCGCGGTGATCCGTACTATGGATCGTGTGTGCTTACGTAAGGTGCCTGATCCGTACCCTTTCGTAAGGGCTCATCATAGCATACAAACTGTGCTGATACTCCTACTATATATCTCCTACTTGCTATTACTTCTCCTCCTGCTACTGTTGCTGCTAAAACTGCTACCACTGCTAGTAGAGGGAGCAGTAACAAAAACAAGCACCAGCAGCAGTAGTGGCAATAGAAGGAGGAGATGCAGTAGCAGTAGAAATAGCAGTAGCAGAAATAGTAGTACTAGTAAAAGTCATAGTAATAATATTAATCTAATGGCAGTAGTAGCAGCAGCTGTAGTTGTACTAGTAGGAGGAGGAGTAGTAGTAGTAGTAGTAGTAGGAGGAGGAGGAGGAGTATTAGTAATAGTAGCAGTAGTAGTAGCAGTAGTAGTAGTATTAGTAGTAGTAGTAGCAGTAGTAGTAGCAGTAGTAGTAGTAGTAGGAGTAGGAGTAGGAGTAGGAGTAGAAGCAGCAGCGGCAGCAGTAGAAGTAGTAATAGAATCGGACTTTCATATTGGCATTTCCTGTGGCGTGACTGGGTTCGGGTATGGATCGGGTATGGAACGGGTATGGATCGGGGTATGGATCGGGACACGCTATCTGGGCCGGCTTTCCGGCTATGGCTGTGAAGGAAGAGAGCGGGGTATTTCTAGCCTGGTCTAGTTGTACACGTGCCAGGCAAAGCAGAACCAGAAGGAATTGTAATCATAGCGCCACTATAGAAGTACAAGAAGCACCTAGTGGAACTAGAACCGGTCTTACTAGCCTCCAAGGTGCACTTGCAGTATTGCTAGTAGCTAGTCAACTAGTTGCATTTGTCCAACTACCAGAAGCACACCGAGGAAGTGAACCAGAACCAGCAGCGGGAGCAGGACCAGCAGGAGCAGCAGCAGAAGCGACAGCAGTAGCAGCAGCTCCTGGGAGGAAGATGACTAGTAGTGGCAGCAGCAGCAGCAGCAGCACGGAGGCAGCGGAGGCAGCGAGCGGAGGCAGCGGAGGCAGCAGTAGAAGCAACGGTAGTAGCAACGTGAGTAGCAGTAAGAAGACCAGAAGCAGTATTAGGATAAAAAGCAGCATTAGGGCCAGCATCAGTCTTTCTTCAACGAGAAAGGGGTACGGATCAGGGGTATGGATCAAGGGTATGGATCGTGCAGTATCATGGGGTATGGATCAAGGTATGGATCGGGGGGTATGGATCGTGTGTGGGTCCGGGGCCTTGATCCATACCTTGTATTTTGACTCGTACCCATATATATATATTAATATAATAACTTGGATATACTAATTCCATTGCTTAGATATACTTACAATGTGAGGTCCCCCAGTTATAAGTTGGTTTAGATTCGCCCCAGTAACTAGTTCGTTATTTGCGTACCATAAACCATAGTGACATTGGAGTTATTTGCACCAACTTAGCTATAGAACGGGGGCCTCACATTGATAGATATACCAAGTACTAACTGGTGCTGGGCTCGCGAATTGGCGATGGAGCTGAGCGGCGAGCCGAGCCGCTCCATCGAATTGGGGAATCCAAAAATGTGGTGATTTGACCAAGAATTCATAATGAGTTGAGCCAACAAAACTGGTGTTGACATGTTTAGAAAACTATTATTTTCATCCTTTGCCCGTTTGTATAGTATATTCTTCAGCCAAACAAGTATAGTATAGTATATGATCATTACTTTACCAGCAAAACATATTCTTCAACTTCCGTTTGTAAAGTTTGATGAAATTTGCCCGTAACCGTAGTGAGAGGTGAAAGGGTTAATAGATGTTCCGAAATAACATGGATTTTATTGATTCCCCATGAACCAGGTAGCATAGTCCCCTACAATAACCAGCTAGTATATCAAGGTATAACAGGTTTGATCCCAACACACGAGATACAGGGAGGAAATTGGTTACAAACAGCGGTGAAAACAGAAATTAAAACCTGCCTTGTGGCAATGGTTGACCTACAATAGGTTGGAGGAATCCAGCATATGCTGCATGATGCTTCATCCCACCGCAAGAAGTTCCCAGGTAGGGGTAATCGGCTAATCCACTAACGGGCGGGAACAAACCTACCCACCAAGGAGGATGAAACACCAATGAGCAGTGTTCAAAACCCTGTGTCGTATCTTGATACTGGCTGATTGATAAAATTTCCCACAATGGATTATGATAGTCTATAGTAATTCCGATACAATCATCAAAATCCAATAGTGTCTGGAACGTCCCCCTGCGGGAACCCTCAAAAAATCTGAGACGCACCTGTGCTCCACTGCTCTTTGACCGTCGTTTGCCGTCCTAGAGAGGCTTCATGACGTGGGAAATCCCCCTGGCCTGTTCGCGGGCTATGGGAAAATTATCGAAGTATAGCTGGGGGATAGCCTCCCGTAAAAGAATCCACTTAATTAATCTCCCACGTTTCTTTGTTTCATTGGATTGGCTTCAGGGAAAATCTCCAGGAAAACATGTTTTTCTTTGCCATGAAATATGGGGGTTCCTCTAAAATTCCCCCTAAACCAATCCAATGATTATAGGTTTGTGGTTTCACCCCTTATCTTGTGACCTCAACGCAGAGAAATTTCGATCTTCAAATCACGACGTAGCTGGATTCGATGTGGCCTGCCCCATTTAGATCCCAACCATCATTGTATCCGGCTTGTCATGTTTATAACTCTTGGCGGTTTTCTGGACAAACACAAACAAAATCACTGAGATCCGAATAAGCAGTACTAAATCGATGGGTTCCCTTTTACAAGTATCAGAGCTCATGTGGGCTGATCGTTTGAGGTTCGATGTGGCAACTTTGTAACGTGGTGCTGCAAGGATTTCCCGTCAGACCCATATTTTGCCCATGTTTCGCTGCTACCCTAGACAAAGTGAAACTCTTAGTGGGAGGGGTCAGCAAAATAGAAACATTTTCCCATAAACTAACATAGATGTGGAAAACCCACCATTTGTAGATGACTATCCTAAGGAAACCATTGGGTTTCCACATCTAACTTAGTTCATCCTATGGTAATCAAGCAAAAAACAAAACACATTTTCCAAACGTAGGAAAGCAATGAAGGGAACTAACATCTACCCTCTGGTAAATTAACATAGACCCTGGCAAATAGGGGTTGGAAGACTAGTTTCCATTAAAAATGGGTGATTTTCAGGGTCTATGTTTATTTACCAGAGGGTAAGCAATCAACCTGTACTAATGAAAGTGCCATTGATCAAATTTATGCCTACGGCCCGACAACCGGCCCAGCCTTTTTGCGTTTTTTTTGCGTTGTGATATTTTTTGGGTGGGGTGTGGGGGGGGTGTAATACCGTCCTGTTTCTACGTTCTCATCGATCTTCTTCGGTAAACACACTTCATGCTGCGTTCGACACTTCTGTTTTACTTCGGTAAGCACGCTTCATGCTACGGTCTACACTTCGGTTGTACTTCGGTAAGCATGCTTCATGCTATGTTCATCACTGCAAAGACGGTCCGCAAGTTGAAGTGATGGAAAAGAATCGCTGGCGCTGTGGCTTCACGCGGTATTTGCCATATGTTTATATCATGGTGATGTCTTTCGGCACCTCGTTTCCATTGGGATTTATGAAATTTTTCATAAATCCGAATGGAAATGAGGTGCCAAAAGACATCACCATGATATAAACATGTGGCAAATACCAATGTTTTCACCAAAACGAACATCACCATGAACATGAAAATTGATGAAAACGCTGGGTCGATTTCCGGGCCGTTTGGAAATTTATGTTCATGTGCCAGGGTCAAAAATCCAAACATGGTTGGTGAATCACTGTTGTTGGGTGAATTTGGTCTGTCTATCCATATCGCTGGTGAACATATCATCAAAGGAAGTTTCGTGGAGGAAACTCCGAGTTACAGACTGTCACATTCTCACTAGCCCAGAGATCGTTGTGTCCAGTTGGTCTCTTAAGGCACATGTCAACTGGGCACAATGATCTCTGGGCTAATGAGAATGTGACCCCATGATCTTGGAGGGCACCTGCCAGCTGGACACAATGATCTCTGGGCTTATGGGAATGTGACTTCATAATCTCCTAAGGCACATGTCAACTGGGCACAATGATCTCTGGGTCCAGTTGGCATGTGCCTTAACATGGAATGGCTACATCAAGGTGTCTCGAAAGGTACTTGGTCTCCAGTAGTGTCTTGCGATTGTATTGTTTTGCAAGTCGTTCTTGGCCTGGCAGCTCGCATTGAAACTGCTCCATCATGGACGCGATTTGAATGCTAGGATTTGCACGAAATATTGTGATTTTTTGAGATCGAACTTGACAATGGATGTTGCCGCCGCGTTGCCACCTCGGATCTCGAGGTCTGGATTTTTTCGGGTAAAGGGAGGTTCCGGGGCGGAGAAAAGCAGGCTTGCGCGTGCGACGGTCTTCGGCGTCGTCGCTTTGCCGTGGAATCTCGCTCAAAATACGCGCAGGATGCAACTGATGGTTCCAGGTGACCTTTTCTCTTCTTTGTTGATGCTGTGCTATTGTGTTTTGCATGTGCTGAGACACTTTGTGCATTGGAATCAAAGCGATGTGTTGTACTGTAGTGTGTTGCAATGCTATGGTCGTTTGCATGTGTTGAGGTACTTTGTGCACTGGAACTGGTGCATCACAGCGATGTGTTTTACAGTAGTGTGTTGCAATTCTATTGTCTTTTCCAAGTCCGTGTCTGCAGATCGCAATGGAATGGCTGCGTCAAGTTGTCTCGAAAGGTACTTGGTCTCCAGTAGTGTCTTGCGATTGTATTGTTTTGCAAGTCGTACCTGGCAGCTCGCATTGGAACTGCTCCATCATGGACGCGATGTGAATGCTAGGATTTGCACGAAACATTGTGATTTTTTCGGGTAAACGGAGGTTCCGCGGCGGAGAAAAGTAGGCTTGCGTGTGCGACGGTCTTAGGCGTCGTCGCTTTGCCGTGGAATCTTGCTTGACATGTTCGCGCAATGTAACTGACGGTTCCAGGTGACTTTTTCTCTTCTTTGTTGATGCTGTGCTTTTGTGCTTTGCATGTGATGAGACACTTTGTGCATTGGAACTGGTGCATCAAAGCGAAGTGTTCTACAGTAGTGTGTTGCAATTCTATTGTGTTGTGCGTTTCAGTCTCTTCAGATCGCAGTGGAATGGCTGCGTCAAGGTTCCTCGCTGGTGCGGCTGCGTGCGGAATACTCTTGTGTATCTGCAATGTACAACGCCGCCGCCACGGCTGCGTTATTAAGCCATTTAACTTCATAAAAAGAAAAAATATCATAAAATTTTAATATATTATATCATTCAGGGTCGTGAGCGTCCCCAAAACAACAGATACCATTGCTTTGCCAGCTCTAACCAATGGCCTTGGGTAGCACATCGCTCGCACCCGGTACTTCTCCCACGAGCTTGAGGTAGACTTGGGTAGCACATCGCTCGCACCTGGTACTTCTCCCACGAGCTTGAGGTAGACTTCATTCGTAGTGGCAAACTTAGCCCCGCCGTCCCCCTTGCAAACAGGGGTAAGCAGCTTGTTTGCGCAGTGTGCACATTGGAAGGCTTGGCGGTATTGCCTGAGAACCTTGCCGAATGGTCTTTGGGTATGAGCCTGACAGTGCTTGGTCCAAAGCGATCCGCCCGTGTTGGCTGGAGTGGAGTGGATCCAGACCTGGATCATGACGAGCCTGTTGCCATGCACTCGCTTGTGACGGTCCAGTGCTGTGGTGAAGGAGCCCTGGCTGGTCCAACATCATATCCACCACCTTATCCAACAACATATCCATAACATCATATCCGTGAAGGAGCAGCAAATGATCCTCCATAGCATCATCATGGCGATGCTCCTGCAGCAGGCCTAAACCGCTATTTATTATGAGATGTTAAATCCACTTGAGCCTTAAAAAAATCCACCTATCCCATCCCATTTTAATATATTTTAATATTCCTATTATGAATAGGACTAATCCTCAATAACCTACGTAGTGCAGCCTCACAAGACAATCTATTTAAGACCTAAAGCAAAAATGCCTATAGCAATACCTAGAAAACCTACAGCCCAATAATCAACATTCTAAAGGATCCTGATACCATCCCAATAATGTCTATAATATCCCTACAATAGTATTTGTTCAAAATGGTCTACCGGTCTACCTATCTTTTGGGATGCTGTCCCCAGTCGTCCCAACCGTCCAACTGCCGATTAGATCGTCCTTGTGTCGCCGCAAGGGGTTCACCGCCTCGGCACGTCCATCAGCAACTTATGGGCGCTTGCCGCGTCTCCCAACCGTTGGTGAAACATGAGGACACGCATATAGGTTTATACGTTGACGTAAAAATAAATCAATCAAAAACACACCAATAGTATATATATATACACTTTTGTTGCCACACTCATACAGATACGTGTACGTATTATACACGTATAAAAAAAATATATATATATAAGTAAATAAATAGATGAATATATCAATATAACATAATTCTATATATATATATATAAACAAATATAAATAGATGTACATACACATATATGCATATGTATGTATGCATATGGATGTACATATCGTTGGCTTTCAACAATCTGCAAAGAACTGTGTGCCTGAACAAGTTTATCGCTTTGAAGTAGCCACCAAACACCCACTCCAAAAATAACGCCACACTAAATATAGATGCAACAACACACAAACACGGTGATACCCCCCAGTTAAATGTTGCGTTACAAACAATCTAACTAACTTGGTCGTTGTACTTACCAAAAACCCAACAGTTATTGGAGCCATTTTCGCCTAACTGGTTATGCGGGTTGCTGGTTGAATGTGGGCCTTTCTCATTCATGCACTGGGGATGCATTAATGACAGGAGGCCTGGCCCATTGTTCACTTCTATGGTCATCCCAAACGTTTCTTAAGCGACAAACATTGGGTTTTACCGAACAAACAGAACGTTTCAAACTTGGGAATATACTTGCAGAAACATGGCTGGTAAATCACCGCGCGTTCTTGGTGATTTGCTGATTCTGATCCAGTGGCGAGAGCTCCACTTTAAGTGGAACGGTGGGAAATGACATGGTCAATAAATCCCTTGCTGCTAAGCCTTGAAGCTTTGAACATCGCCAATTACCAACACATTGTCTTTTGGTTGGGGGTTAAGCCAAGTTCCGCAAGTGGTTGTTTGTCCATGATTAATTTATTTCCTGGATTGTGCGTCGGAAACTTCAAGCAACCCGTGGGTTTAGTATTGCGGCCAAAATCACCTTTCGCAAAAAAGGGTATGTGGATCCCAATTTTTTTCGCTTTTTTTGGCCCGACATGGCAATGCTGGACAAATGGGCATGGTTGAAGAATTGGCTTGACCACGTTAATTTGGAAAAAATAACCGCGATTTCCAACCAACATCAATGATCATTGCCAATCAACATTCATCGTCAGGCAATTTGACATGACTCATTCAAAAATCAAATAGGTTCATCATCTGCAAACATCTCTCAGTGCACTCACAAAATGGTCCAAGATCACAATCGCTGGGCAAATTGGTGCAAATTGTGTCGATGACTCCTGCGGTGTTTGATTGTTCGAACCAGAACTACTGCCGACTGCACTGCCTTAGAGTGGCCACAGCTGTCGCGCCCATTGATCGTAGGGCCACGATCTCATGCGCAAAAGGGTGGTTCCTGTCGTGGCCTCCCTCGTCGTGATACTTCCGGTCTTGCCACGGAGTCCAGCTGTTGCCCATCTTCAGGAGTTAGAGGACCTAGGACCTAGGTGTACATCTCATCTTCTGGCCCTGAACGGCTTTGCTGGGCAAATGGCCACATGGCTTCTGCGCAATCCCGCAAGGCCAAGAGTGGGAAGCGGCTCGGCATTGCTCGGTGTCGCCCTTATCGGTGCCCTAGCCAATCCAATAATTCGCTGCCGTGAAGGATGCATATGGCCGCCAGATACTGAGACCCTTGTGGAGGTAAGCGACTCACTTGCGCACACAAAACTGACTCAGTTGTACACACAGATTCTTGACCCAGTTGTACACGCACACACACACAAAATTCACTCACTTGCACACACAACCTTGGGTGGGGGTGGGGCTAAGGAAGAAAAGGGTATGATCTACCAGCCACACCCGTACAAACGCTACTCCACTTCCTGCGACTTACCATCGCACTTCAGCCTTGGGGGGTGGGGTGGGGCTAGGGAAGAAAAGGGTAGGATCTACCAGCCACACCCGTTGCTTAACCTCATTATAGGGACACAACCGCTATTCCACTTCCTTTCACTTAACATCACACTTCAGTCTTGGGGGTGGGGTGGGGCTAAGGAAGTAAAGGGTACTCATAATCATCATCATCATCATCACCACCATCATCTCCATCATCATCATCATCATCATCACCATCATCATCATCATCATTATCATCATCATCATCACCATCATCATCATCATGATCATCATCATCGTCGTCATCGTCATCGTCATCAATCATCATCATCATCATCATCATCATCATCATCATGATCATCACCATTGTCGTCGTCGTCGTCATCATCATCATCATCATCGTCATCTGCGTGCACAACTGAGTTTCTTTTGCATGCGCAGCCGAGTTGGTTTTCGCGTGCACAACCGAGGCACTTTCCGTTGTGGGGTTAACCCGTAATCCTTCAAATGGGTAACGAACATTGCCGGGCTGGTGACCGAGCTTGTGTGCAACTCCAGGGCAAATTGCATGAGTCCCAGAGGGAAATACAATCAACCAACCATACTTGAGGATGCAGTTGGGGTCATTAACAAGTATGACTATGGTTAAAACATCCATAAATCCACAAGTTGGGATATAACCCCATTAACCACGGCTGTATCACCAAATAATTAGTGGAACTGCACCCTAAAGTAGGCCTCCCTTACTTAAAACATATTTTTCGGACATGTAAGATGACTTGCAAGACTTAAGGTAGTTGTAATGGTGGCATTAGCATCTTTGATGCTTCCACTGCCTGTCATTCCTGAAATATCATTGGCCAAGGCATACTGTCGTTTTGTTCCATTTTGTCAAGGATCTAAGAGATCTAAAACAACATCCTTGATTTTTTCCGCATGCGCATGGTGACATCCGGTGTTTTCTCTCACCAAACATCTTGGTGACCAACCAAATGCCTGTTGAATTCGCATTCCTTGAAGGACCCCGGTCAAGCATTTGCATGAATATACACTGGTTTGTTGATTGTGTCCACAAACTGCAAATACCTGTCTGTCCCGAATACATATTGCAAGTATCAGTGTTTTGATCACACGCGCACAAACAAAAACGGATTTGACACATGTACATCTATCTTTTAAATCGAGCAAATCATATCATATATGTCTTTGCCGCATACCAAGATTTTCCTCCAACCAGCAGCTAGGCCCCTGACCCTGAACCCTCAAACAGACACCTTGCACTTGGAACCCCAGCTGTGATGGGTTGCTCCGGGCTTTCTCGTTTCTTGAAACGTACTTCGCAGTCCTGCTAGCTCAAAGAAACCAAGGCGCCCCAGCCAGTAGAGTGGGGCCAATGACATGTAGGGATTACCTCTGCACATCCCAAGCAGGTAAAACTGGCCCACAACCATTTGGAACATGCTGACGTGATTTCGAAACCGCTGGAACTGCCATTGCAAGCATGTTGGGGGTGCATTGACTCTTCATATGCCTGTTCGCAAAACAATTCCTAAGTGAATGAGCCTGGTCAAACCCCATTGAAAGTAGTGCCAGCCCCAAGTGAAGAGACCGAACCCTGGGTTGTTTTCAGCGTCGGTTTCCATCTTACTAGTCAGTGAAATACCATCACTTGTCAAAGGTCATTCTAGTATTCGAACAAATGCCATCTGTCATCCATGGGAAAGCATGTCATGTGGCTAACAGCTGTCCCAAGTGGTGAATGGCAAAGTGGGCTTAAAACATGTCCAAAACACCTGGTTTGTCACCATTTGATCAGCAACCAGCCTTGTTCCCTGCAATTTGCTTCAATGGCTAAGAGATGCTAAAAGCAGGCGAGCTTTAAGGCAATCATGTCCGCCAAAGGCAGCAAGGTCACGAACGCTTCCATCATCTTGTCACGGTAAAGAGATGTTGGGTGGGTGGGGGGCCCAAGAAAAGGCTCTAGGTGGGCTCCCTAATGACTGCCCTTTTTCAGGGCGGGGTTTGTCAATGCGCCGTGGAACATGCGGGCCTGGAAAGCAAGGAGCGCCTAAAATGGCAGTTTGAATAGGGATCACGATGCAATAATTTCCTAATACAGAGGTTTTCGCAGCCCCAGACTACTGCAGTATAGAAACCGATGGGATTTAGTGCTGCCCATCTTGAAACATTCCTGCTGCAATCCTGGTGTGTACTCCAAGCTCTACAGGCTTCGGCGACTGTACAGTTTGGTGATGATTGCTTAGGAGGTGCGATGTCGCCTGCCTAGTGTTCACTAGCAGCAGCTGCCTAATTGGAAACGAAGACTAAAAGTAACCAAGTATTGCTGAACATAGTTTACCATCTGGCAATTTAACATAACTATGGAAAATCAACATTTATAGTGAATTTTCCCATGAAAAATGGTGATTTTCCACAGTTTTTTGTTAGTTTACCAGAGGGTAACCACAAACAAAACCACCCCCCGAAGTTGGTCTACTTTCTTCGCCCGGGGTTGATTGTGACCGCCGACGATGGCTTACTTTTTGCAGGGGGTTTACTAATCCCAAATAACATGAATGTGGTAAACCCAATAATAAACCATCCATTAAAAAAAGGTTTAAAACAATTCCAAATGGTAGGAGTCACTCTCCAGTAAACTAACATAGCGAAAATGGACCAACTATAGTTGATTTACCTATTGAAGATTGTGATTTTGCAGTTCGCTATGTTAGTTTACCAGAGGGTATTATGGACTTTCTCACACTTTCGATAGTTTGTTTCATGATGATCTCTTGAAAACATCCAGCCAGTGATCCCCAGCGATCCTAGTCATACAAGCAATGCAGCACCAGATACCCTCCGGTAAACAAACATGGCTGTTGAAAATGGCCATTTGTAGTGGATTTACCCATTAAAAATGGTGATTTTCTATAGTTATGTTAGTTTACCAGAGGGTAGGGTAGGCCACTATTCACACCGTTTTTTGGGATGTTTTTTTGATCCCTCCGACAATCACGCAATCAGAAATCCATAGAAATCACCGATTTGGCTGGAAAAACCATCTATAACTGGGAATTGTCACCTACCAAACACCCATGCTATACTGAAGTTTTGCCAAGGCTATGATTGGGATTTTACCGTATTGGATCCCGCTTCATCAAATATCCCAAGTTATAGTGCCTATGAAGCTTTGGCCATAGCTCCCACGCTCACCAGCACCTTTCGAAAGCTTCCATCTTGATCTCAGGCGTTAAACGTGTGCGTGTGTATGGAGTTAGTAATCGGCCATCGAGCTGCAGACGCCATTGATCTGCCTCAAATAAGGCCCTTCTAGGGTGGTTCCCCCTGTCCATCATCAATTGTGAGGTGGGCTAATGAAATCACTAGAACTGACTGAGATTAATCAGAACATTGGTGTTAATGCTACACAAAAGGCACAATAGTAATGAATATCTGCCCAGAAGACTATCGATTTTAAACCTGGACACAACAGCTGGTGGGTGAGGATCATGACATTATTTCATGGAATAGCTCCATTTCAGAACAAGATCTATAACGTGGTAAACCCAATGCAAAACCTACCATTTGGGGATGGTTTATACAACTCATAAAAATGGTGATGACTTGGGGATGATCAAAATGGCAGCACTACATTGCTTTGATTGCGGATCGCCAAATCAGGACGGCTTTTTCTTGGGATATCGCTTAGTAAAGATCACTTGTCGGACTTATCGTGATATGGTGATGGCCTGGCATGCAACTGGGAAAAAGAGGTCCGAAACAAATACTTTGTCCAGTCGGATCTGGGATCATCTTCCGCGACGCTGGCGTGAGTTTTCTGCGACCGGGAATCCCCAGGTTTTTCATGACTTTTTTTCACAGATTTGGGGATCATAATCTCCAACAAATAGCTTTTGTTGAAGTGATGTGAGCAAAATCACCAGAAAGGGACATTTACCAACCCCATGAATATTGGGCATATATTATCTCACTGGGAAATTCATACTGCCCACTAAAGATTAACCACAAAGTGGTGACATCAACATGACCTAGCAAATTTCCATCTGTAAATGGTGATATAATGGCTATATCATGGCTATATTTATGGAATATTCACCACTAACTGGCGATATCATCAACCACACCAAAACCATATATTTATCTGGGCAAATTACAATATTTCACTTACCCGAAGATGATTCCGCTTACTGAGCATGTTTTCAGTGAGGCCACAGTGAGGGCACTAGAATTTTGCCAAGATTTATGAAATATTAACCATAGTGACGTATAATTGATTTATGACATATATCATCTAATATATCCATAGTAAACTGACTATGAACCATGACTTAACCACAACTAATGGATTTAGATTTGGTGCTCAAAAGCCTAGTACCCTAAGTACCCTAAGTCATAACTTGTGATTGGATGTTCATCCCCGCAAATGGTAAATTCACAGGCAACTTGACCCATCTCCATAATCATATCTATACATAGAATATTCATCATTATTGACCATTAGCATAGATATAAATATGTTTTTTTTGATATGTTATTAGTATAATGTATCCCCATGATGGTTAGCTAACAACAAACCACAACTAATCATTGCCAATCTTAGATACCATGCAAAAAAAAACATTCTTTGCTGGTTAGAAGAAATTCCCATTAATACCAAAAAGACGAGTTAGGATTACCCTCTGGTAATTTAACATAGCTATTGAAAATGGCCATTTATAGTGAGTTTTCCCATTAAACATGGTGATTTTCCATAGTTATGTTAGTTTACCAGAGGGTAGTTCGTATCCATGTAAGATTGACCTAGGAATATGGATCTTTCACTTTCACCACGGTCCCACGTTCGTTACGTCGCCACGTCCTGGACTAACTCAAGCCAATCCCCATGTCGACGCCGCACACCCACCACATCGCCCTGTGAAAAATCGCTGGACTTCACCCGGGTGTCACCAGAAATCAGGTTTTTTTTATGGCTTTTCAATGGGAATCTGAATCTGATTTTATGGGATTAACCATGGGATTAACCATGGGATTTTGGAGTTGAAATGAATTTATATCTACCCGGCCTGGTTATGACTAACATAGCCATGGTATAGATGGTCCATAGAAATAGATGGTTTACCTATTAAAAATGGTGATTTTCCATGGCTATGTTAGTCATAACCAGATGGTACAGTATGTGATTTTAAGCGGGATTTGACATGGTTTGACCTGTGAAGCTGACCATCAAGGGGCCAGAGAATTGGTCCTGGTGATAGTCCATCTACAAATGGCTTGCAAATTTCATTGGTTAGATGTAGTTCGTCAACAAATAAATTTCAATAATCTTATAATTTTCAATTGTATCCATTTCGTGGGGTTATAAAAATTCCATCAATGGGTTGTAAATATGGTTATGAACCACTGGAATGATCCTCCAAGTAATGTCAATAAAGAAATAATCGAGCACTCATATTTTGATCTGGTTGGTGGTTTCAACCCCTCTGAAAAATATAAAAGTCTGTTAGGATGATTCTTCCCAATATATGGAAAGTCATAAACACCATGTTCCAAAGCACCACGCAGTGATGGTTTCTACCATCCAATTATGGTAAGTCATTGGGGATGGTGGATCCTAACTGGTCAACCTCGCAGCCACCGTGGATGATACCGTGGTTTTTTGGCAGAGGCAAAGCGGCGTCGCTCTCCACGGCGCAGGCATAGGAAAGCCACAACTTTTGAGGAGGGCGTCCTCGTGTGCGAAGGGTGAGGGCCATGGCGAATCATGGATACTCTCCCCAAAGACTTACATATCTGTCTAGTAAATGTATGTAAACATATGCAAACAATAACTGGTTGGTGGTTTGAAGCCCTCTGACAAATATGAGTTCGTCAGTTGGGATCATGACATTCCCAACTGAATGGAAAGGCGTAGTCCATTCATGGGACCATCCCAGAGAATGGTGAATGACGCAGTTTCTTGTTACCCCATAGACACATATGGAGGTTTCCAATCCATGGAGGTAGCCCAATAGCTAGTTGGTTTATAATGGCAAAAAGCGTATTTAAATGGATGATAACTAGGGGTACCCATAGAACTGGTGATATTCCATACATGATCATGTTATTTCATATGGAGGGAAACCTGAAATTGACGGTGCCCCGGAATCATCCATGGCGTTTTCCGATTTTCCATGAAATAGGCCATCCCGCTATTGGGGAATCCCTATTTGAAGAACCAGCCCATATGTTTATGGGTAGCTGGTATAGCTGGATGTTAATTCCACAAACTATGGTAAATTCACAGGTAACTTGGCCCATCCCCATAATTATATCTATACATAGAATATTCATCATTATTAACCATTAGTATAGATATATCAATATCGGGTTTTTAGTAAATATATCCCCATTATGGTTAGTTAACTAATGGTTGACTACATGATATCATTTACATTGTTAATTTACTAATGGTTATTAACCATCATTTACCATCATTATCCATTAGTAAATCATTCCGGTAAAGAGGTTTCCTAAAAATAGGGGTACCACTAGTTATCATCCATTTTAATGCTATTTTCCACTAAAAATACAACATCCATTTTTGGTGATCCCCCATTTTTGGGGAAAACCCCATATGGTCACCATCGCGCTCCTGCTGCGTGAGCTTCCTGCCTGGGGAAATGGTGGGACACTCATGGGAAAATACTACCCTTTGGTAATACATAGCCCATAAAAATAGTTCATTTACCTATAAAAAATGGATGGATCTTTCCTTCACGCACTGTGAACGCTTGCCAGAGGCTAAAAAGAATGGGAAAATCATGGGGAAAAAATCCATCATCAATTTTTTTTCTAAACGCTAACATCAACTAACCAATTTATGTCAAAAAAAAATCAGCATGCCACCGTTCAATGGCTATTTGGCCATTTCAGGAACCTAAATTGGAGGTACCTACCATATGTAAGGCTTACTTTTCAGGCCTAAATTTCAGGGGATATCCCTACAATTTACATGGCCAGAAATATGGTACGTAAACACGTACCTCCATGTATTTAGGATCCTGGTTTGCTGATTGGCCCAGCTCTTGCAGAGGAGGAAGCACCCTTTCCTCGAGACTGAGCTGAGAAGCACGCAGATCTCAAAGCTGCTTCTGGGTGATCTTCGTGTTTAGACCACCAGTGCTGAGAAAGGGCAAACTGCCCCTTGAAGCCCTGCCGGCCACAAAGAAAGCAGCTGAGGGTTGCCCCATCTCTTGGCTCTGCAAACCTTTCAGCTAATGCCTTCTCATCGGCTTGCCTCTCCTTCAAAATTAATTCTGCGTTGCTTCTGTCTCATGTCTTCTTCCCTCGGAGATCTTGAAGCTCTTTGTCGACGACGACGGCTTCTGCTTCTAATTTTGAGCTCATCACGGCCATGGGGGGACCTTCGACGAGATCTTGAGTCCCGTCTCTTTGATCGTAGCCGGCCATCTCTGCTGTGATCTGCGTCATCAAAGTCTTTCGCATTGAGACCCTGAAAACCTGGAAAATCCCATGCCCAGGGGCCCTGCCCCAAACAAAGCGTCGGTTTTAACCCAGCGGTGGTTTAGTCATTTTAGCAGATGTTAGCAGATGATGGATACTTTGGATCTAGAAATCTTTGGGATATCTTTGGGATCAACGATGAAGGTCTTGGATTCTTGGATAGAAAAAGGGGGATGGGCTTCCTGCTAAGCTCCATACTGCCAGCGGGGCACAGGAACTGCAGCCACAGCTCACTGCTGGCTGGACGTTTGAGGCATTGGTGATCTGAAGCTTCCATCTGGAAGGGAGCGTTTTTTTTTGGCTACAGGCCCCTAAAAGACAGATAACGAAGGGAATAGAACTTCTGATATTTTTACAGGATGTTTTCATGGGCATGGTAAAACTATCTAAGTAATTATTCGGATTCGACATTCGATTCTGACATAAACTTTTTTTTTGTTGGAATCAAATGATGATAAGTTTTTTTTCCTGCATTCAACATCTATTCGTGGGGATGGGTCGTTTGTTATGAATTTGCCATAGGAGAATAAGCATTCAGTTACACTAGCTTTGACTTAGGGACTTAGGGTACGGGTACCAGGCTTTTGACCCACCAGACTTTCCAATCTCCTAGCTCATCTTTAATCAGTGATACAACTCCTTGCAACTGACATTGTGTACTTGTTTATATAGTACATAGAAAATGCACGTGGTAACCCCTCATGTCAAGCTTGGCAAAAGGTTGCTGTGAATCCCAACATCTGCGAGGTCTTCTGCACAGAGGCGGGAACATTTTACTAAAATCAAACATGGCTAGTTGGGACATCTATGAACTAAATGGGCACATTGCCATAGTGCTCAAAAGCTGCCCCAAATGGGGCCATCATTTCAATAATTTTCAATAGCTGGGATCATGATATTATATATATAATTATGTTTAAAAGCCATAAATGGGCATGTTTCCTTCATGGAGAATGGGAATTTTTGATGTAAACCCCCCCCTGTCGAAACAAGTTGGTGATCCCTAGAAGCTGGTGGATACCTCATGGCATTTGCGTCCATGGATGTTCCCAAATTCAAGCTCCATTGAAATATCATCTGCTTGGTGGTTTCAACCTAGACTGAAAAATCATGGAGATGATATGGAGTTAGTGAGTCAGTATGATTTTTTCCATTCCCAGGCCCAAATGGAAAAAACATGTTCCAGTCACCACCAACCAGTCATTTATGGTGGATCTCGCGCCATGGACTGGAGGGTAACCCATGGTAACCCGTAACGGTAACCCGTCGTGAACCGGCCTCCACCTCCAAGTAGAGCGTGTGGGTGGTGTCGCTAAGACCATCGCCTGAAACCGTGATCCAAGCGCCAAAGACGTGGTGATTGAAAATGACCATTTTTACCTACAAAGATGATAAATGATGATAAATGTGGGTCGTTTTACCAAGCACTGAAAATATGTGTCTCAACCAACTGCAACATCTTTAAAAAAAAAAACCAACAAAAACGTGTTGTTTGTGACAAGCCAAAGAAACATGTTGGACAATGAAATCCCACGACTTGATGGACAGGCAACGGAGCAAAAGAACTGCATCTCTCCAGTAGTAGCACCAGCGGTCCAAGAGCCTCGGAAACGTGGCAGGAAACGCCAACATGTAGCACGTCAAGCAATATGCTACATGGGAGCCTTTAAAAAACGTAACATTGATTTTGTATCCCTGTTTGGGACTAGAAAATAGTAGGTGTGGGGAAATTCAAACAGTTTACAATTCTGTCATAGTCATTCTATTCTTTTTCTACATTACCATCTCACACCCAAAATTCCTGGAAAAGGGCCCATGACAATCAAGTCTATAGTCCTCTTGATCTATTCAACACCTCTTGGCCTCATTTTTTGCCAGAAGTCACCAATCGAAGTAGTCTAGGAGCTGACAGGCTCATGAAAATGCTATGGGCTATGATATTAGTTGAAAACCAACTTACCTATCCTGCGACCCCAACGTTCTACCCCATACGCGGATTGCCCACTGTTGAGAACTGTCCCCTTTTCCAAGAAACACACCATCGAGCTAAAACGGATTCTCTTGGCGAGACACGGTACTCGTTGGAGTGGGCCACCATCAACCTGAACTTTGAGACCTCGTTGACAAACAGGCTCCGTGTAGTTCCAAACAAAATCGGGTATGATGGATATTAATCAGATTATGGTATAAATAATGTAGATATTATCAGATAAATATTATCAATACCTAATTAGTATATAATATCTGATAAATATAATGTAGATAAATATGAATATATCATAATTCAATGATAATCTGATTATCAATATCTATTATATCATAATCAGATAAAATCCCGTTTTTTTTCATTGCTTATCATGTCACTCGTTGAAAGCGCCATTTTTGGGTATCCCCCTATCTTTGGACAAAACTATGACACTATGACATACAGACCTTTCCAGCGTTCCTACTTTTGGTGATCTACTTTTTTGGTGTTTGGATCTACTTTTTGGAGATATGATTGGGCAAGCTGCTATGCCCAAAGTAGAATCATAATAAAAAAGGGGCAATCGGAGAAGTTCATGTTTTTAGGTGGGAGGTCTTTTTGGTCTCTTACCTGCTATCTACTGAGCACACTAGTGTCAAAATCACTTTTTCGGTCATCACAACCCAGTCACCACCTGAAACTCGGAAACCAGGAAGCTGTTGGACACCCGGCATTAGTCTTTGTCCAGCATATTTATAAAACCATAGTGGACAAACAACACAGAAACATCTGTGGAGAACAATATGAGGCAGCACAACACTAAGATAGAGAATGATAGATATCTAAAACATATTTGAAACAAAAATGGAAACCATACTTTTATCTTCCAGGATCTGCTGCTGAGACGAAGCGGCTTGGTGCATCCGGACCCAGTAATGTCATCAAGCCACCTGAGCCATTACTGCTGGGAAGAACATGTGAAGCTGGGAATAACCAATCAAAATGGGATTGAATATAATGGAATTCAATGGACTATATATATATATGTGTTTGTACAAGTATATATATATATACATATGTATATACATATATATATATATAATATAGAGCTGATGTATGTTGATACAAAATCACCAAGTTGGTCTTCTCAACTACAAACTCTTGGCCCAAGAATTACGGTGGTAACTGTGGGGGGCACCACCTTGTAGCCTCTGGTCATTTAACAGTTTGCTATGGAAGCCATGGCCCATAGAAATAGTTGATTTACTTATTAAAAATGGGGACTTTCCATAGCTATGTTAGTTTACCAGAGGGTACCCAATACTGATGTTGACCATTCCGATGCTCGAGTATTCCATCAACTACTTGCTGTGTCTTTCAGTAAATCTGCAGATTCTGCAATTTTAGAGGAGAAAAAAGTGGGGTTCATCAAGCGTCAAGCTTCTATACCCCAAGTGAACATCACAAATGCCTTGAACACAGGAAGAGCGCGCCTAGTTCTAAGTTGGTCTATAAACCCATCTAATCAATGGTAATTTTACATAATACATCAACACACCTCGGAACCAGCTGTCAACAATAGCTGAAACATCATCACCATGTGATTTGCACTCCTTTGTTTCGGATGCCGGATACAACCTGTCGGCAACAAGGTTGATGATGCGTAGGTATATGTGATGTTGAGGATTGTGTTTATGCCCTGTGTGGCACGTATGCCGGACAATAAACCATGTAGCACACGCTTGAAAGCTTCCTTTCCCTCAGCTCGGATATAGGTCTGTTCCACGGCCTCAATTAGCCACTCCATGCCTCGAAGCCAACTCTTGTCGTTGACCATGGTCAGACCCAACTCTTTGATGAGCTGGTAGAAACGTGCCATATCACGGTTTGAATGCTGCGCGTTGAAATTGCGAAAGTTGTACGCCCATCCCCATTCACCACGATTCATGGCTTTGGCGAGATGGAGCATGTGCTTAAGCTCTGCAAGCGCACGCAAACCAAGGTCCGTCACATTTGAATTGCCATCATAGACAGCTTTCTCTAGCTTTGAGATGCACCAGCATCCTAAAATGGAGGTACTGTACCATATAAGGCCATATTTTCTGGGGATATTCCCTAAAATTTAGGCCTTATTTTTCGGCCTTATATATGGTAGGTGCCTCCAATGAATCGGTTCCTTTAGGTTCCTGTTGCATGGCCATTGATCTAGTTCGTCATCGATGTGGAGGTTTTTTTTGGTCATGGTGGTTACCCTCTGGTAATTTAACATAGCTATTGAAAATGACCATAGAAATAGTGGATTTTCCCATTAACAATAGTGATTTTCAATAGCTATGTCAGCTATTACCAGAGGGTACTCCAAATCTAGTGACATGGGTCCCATGGATCATCAATTTTCGAACCTGGCGCCACAAATGGGGGAGCTACGGCATTTCTGGACAGACCCATATTGTGTTGTTGATCATATATATATATAATATATAATATATAATATAATATATATATATATGTATATCTGGTTGGTGGTTTTAACCATCTTGAACAATATGAAAGTCAGTTGGGATTATGACATTCCCAATAAATGGAAATATAAAACATGTTCCAAACCACCAACCAGTATATATATACATATATACACACGCATATATATATATACATACCTGTTTTGGTTAAATGCTCTTTATTGTTTGCTAGATCCCCATTGATGATTGGGTAACATACCCCTATCGCATTTCATTGTACTGGATCTTTCGTAAAAAAAACTACTATGGATTAGTTCATAATCCACTTTAACTCAGATTCGGTTAGTGACTCAGTGATCCAATCACCAGTGGTTTTCCAGGGCGTAGCTATCGAACTCATGCTACAGTTCGCTATTGAAGCCATGGCCCAGTCGAAATAGCTGATTTACCGAACTGAAAAATGCTGGTGTTTTCCATCGTTTTTTGTAAACGTTTACCAGGCCGGGTAAATCACCTCTGGCATGCGGGGGCTGATCCTCTAAGGTTTTGAGTGTAGCTATGAATGGAGGGCAACCATAGCTTTAAACGACCAGAGGGTACCCGGCCTGGTAAACGTTTACATAACTATGGAAAACCAGCATTTTTTTTATGGGTAAATCAACTATTTCTATGGCCATGGCTTCCATAGCAAACTGTTAAATTACCAGAGGCTATACTTTTCCCGTCCCGAAGATATTCTTCATTTCAACCAATCAATCATCCATTTTGTGTGGTTTTTAAGCATATTTTCCATAGGTATGTCTTAAATTAGCAGCGGGTAGCTGGGCCATGGCTCATCCTTCAGCCAAGTCACATGCACGACCTTTGAAGGGAATCGTTACATGGCCACCAGCATAAAGGAGTAACCAATCCTGAGAGCCCCCCGGAGCCCTCCATGGGATTTTAGCCTGAAACATACCGTACCCCTCCAAAGTTTGGGAAAAAATCATGAACCAATTGTATGTGCTACTACCCTGAAAGACTTTAGGAAAAAAATCATGTTATGGTTATATAGTACCCTGAAACATAGAGGTCCTCTGGTAATCTATCACAGTCTGCGAACTGGACACTTTCACCATTTTTCAGAGGGATTCATCGTCGCGCTAGATGGGCCATGGCTTCCGTATGTTGAATGAGTTTTTGTGCATCAACATTAATATGACCATGAAGTTCTTTGATTCAAAAACCAACCTTTGCGCTTTTTTCGGGCGTACAGAATCAAAAACAGATCGGTTTCATTCATTTCTTTTGGCTTAATCAAGAATGGCTTAACCATGTTGGACCATGTTGGATGAGGTTGGATCTCCGAAAATCAGTCAACATATCTGACATCATCCATCTGACCATGATTCTCGCAGGAAAAACATACTGACTTTCCAGCCATCTTGCCATGAAAACTACCATGTTTTTTTTTTTTTAAAACTGTTTCATGCATCGAAACGTGCTTCTAGCGTCGGTTTGTTGTCCCAATCGAAGGAGATCTTTGTCACGTCGAATGGAATGTTCTGAAGTCCAGCCCGGAAGTATTCCTCGGATCGCGAAATTCGGTCGTCCCATTAAAAACAGAGAGGGATTGCGGGGGTCCCTTCTAGTGATAACTATCGAAATTGTACCCTAAACCCGATAAAAAGGAGTGATCTGTTTTTCCTCAGTTCACATTAACCATCATCAACCAGTGATGGACATCAAGTAAAGGATTTAATATCTATATATACATATGGAGGTTTCCCTAAATGCGTGTACCCCCAAAATCATCCATTTTAATAGTTTTTTTTTAACAATTGATTTTGGGGCACCCCTATTTCAGGAAACCTCCATATATTAAATAATAATGTATTTTTCACTCCCAGCATCTCCCTTCCACCGAAAAAAAGACCAAGTGTCGTATGGTCTTGCCATTGCACCAACAGTCGGGATCTAGGGGTGCCCCCAATGAGCCGCGATGTCGGGCCTGCCACGAAACGAATCCCACCCTCTGGTACACTAGTAGGTTGCGAACTGGAAAATCACTGGTTTTGGTAAATCAACCATCAATGGTGATTAATGGAAACTAATGGCAATTAATGGTGATTAATGGCAACTAATGGCAATCAATGGGAATTTTCAATAAACTCCAAATCAACTATAAATGGCTAAAGCAACCATTTTTGGATGTCGAAATCAACAAACTCAATGGCAATTATTTCAATACAGTGGGTACCATCCATGTACCCTCCGGTAATCAAACGTGGTACTGGAAATTCCCAGTAAGTGAGAAAGTTGGTTCGGAAAATCATCTAGAAATGGTGGATTTTAAAGCAAGCCACCCTTGATTCTCGGAGGGTAAGACCACCCCATGTGCACGTTGTTAAACTGGGATCACAGAGGGAAAAGTATTGGACATAATGGGATCACTGATATCTAAATATCGCATTTAGTATTGGACATATCAATAATTATATAGAATATATAGAAAAACGCATCCGATATTTCTCAATATTCTCGATTCTAAGTCATTGCTAATATTAGATCCCCTGCAAAAGAATATATAATCTTAGCTGCTTTTGTTAAAAACCACCCCTATGGCTCTCCGAAATGAAATGAATTGAACCAACACTAAACCAGGATGTCTAGGGTGGCATATGTGTACTTACTTAATATTAAGGAAAAAGGATTGTCTGATTTTTTACTTACGTGGATGGGCACATTCTATGAGTTCGACATGTCACAAATTTAAAAACTGTCGTTTTAAGCAGCATTGCATGTTTGTCTTGTAAATTTCCAATCTTCGTTGTTGCTGATCCCAATTCATGATCGGTCATTAACTCTGACACCTATGAACACCTATGGAAACATATGGAAACCTATATATTGAAACCGCAAAAGACATCCCTTAAACTACACATCCCATCTTTTGACTGGTGAAAAATTAAGATTCCTCATGGCGATTGATGTCTTTTTCGCCATGAAACATACCCCTATCCAACCCCATCATACTGGTTGGTTAGTATCCCTACCGTGGGTTGTAACCATTCCCAATAAACCTTAAGTAATGAAAAACAAAACTAGAACAAATCAACATAAATCAAGCATCATTCATGAGTTAAATTGAGTTGATTTAAGGTAAGTATGAGCTTTCGGTTAAAAACAATATGCGATGGTGAATCCCTCGGCAATACCCAATCAAGAATCAACAGGGGCGTTCTTGGAGGATCACCCCGCTTAGGAGCTACCTGGTTAGTAAGTGGGGTTTATAAGCGACTTAAACATGGGATAAGGTGGTTGGTAATCAGTGCTGCTAACTAGTTACTGCGTTCAGTCGAGATTTCAGGACCCCTAAAGGAGGTGCTGTACCATATGAGGACATATTTGGTAGAAATATGCCTTTACATAGCCCCTACCTTGGCCTTGTATATGGTAGGTAGCTCCAATTTGGGCACCTGAAATGGCCATTGATTTTGCAGAATTAATTAGTGTTGCTAGCTAGGTACTAAGTGGGATGATCCTCCAAGTAACTTTGATGGTTTACCTGAGCTTTTAAAACAATATCACATCCCATTATATAAACTAATATGGGTAAAACTTAATAATTAACCACCACATTCTTGATGGTTTATACCATCCATAAAAATGATGATTTTGGGGATGGTTTACTATTGTTTTAACCGCATTACCCTCTGGTAAACTAACATAGCTATTGAAAATGGCCATAGAAATAGTGGATTTACCCATTAAAAATGGTGATTTTCCATAGCTATGTTAAATTACCAGAGGGTAGTTTCATTACCAATCAACCAGGATGTTTTTATGGTTCACCTGCCGCCAATTCACCGGAGCTTCTGGCTGTCGAACTGCCCATAGAATCAAGCGCGCCAAGAGGTTCCCTACCTGAGTCCCTACCGTTGGAACATCGGAGATACCAATAGGTTAGGACAGTTACGATAATCATTGCCAATCTTAGATACCCTGCAAAAAACTAAATTCTTTGCTGGTTTGTAGATATTCCCATTAATACCACAAGACTAAAGGATTAAAGTATCCATGTAAGATTGACCTAGTAATGACGGGTATTCCATTTGGAACTGGCTTATGTAATGGGGATCTAAAATACCCACCATTTTATGGGCACACGTTATGGGTATGGCTCCTGGGGATATAAAAGAATAAATGGGTTGTACTGGGATATAGTGGATTGTGGTGGCATACAATGGCATACAATGGGATAGAATCGGATATATATTTATATAGTTATATGTATATATATATATATGTACATATATATATATATCTATATTTATAATTAGTGGGATAATCTGAGACATAATGGACTCTAATGGGATATAGGGGATATACAGCAGCCAACCAAATGAGATTTGGGATTTGGGATCCCCCAAAAGGCGGGTTACGCTGCTTGAGTCTTGGATCTCATCTTGGAAGCCCCATGGGAGGGGGCCCATGTTATGTTTCTTCGTTTACAGCCCCATCTAGCTATATAACTAATATAGATATATATATATATAATTATCTAATTATATGTATATAATACTGTAAATATATATATATATGTATATATCCACCAACAATCCTAATTCTTCTAGTTTTGTTTAACCAACTTACTTATCGTTCCCGAACTGCCAAAGGTATATATATATAACTTTCATAAATGATGATTCTGATGATCCAACAGTCGCTTCATCACCAGGGTCACCAGGGCACAGCTTCACCTCCAAAATCTGAATGATGGCAATCATCGCGAAACCATTTCCTGGCTTGGAGGGCCACCTGGCCAGTCTGACGACCTCTTGGATAAAAGCTCCGTTTTACGACACGTTGTCGTTTTACTCATGGGCGATGTATTAGATGAACTGTGTATATATATATATTAAACATATTATGTGGCATTTAAAAAGAATGAAATCTGATGCTTTTTTTTGGTTCACCCTAGTTTTGAACCGTATTGCTGCCAAGATAATCCCGTTCCTTTGGCATGTAATATTGAATACCACCGAGGGATAAAATTGGGAACATTATGTTTGATATGACAACTGGCGTTATCCCAAATTTCGTAAATATCTAAGTTATAAAGAATGCAAAAAATGATGATGATCTATGATTAAGTACTAACAAGGTATTAAGTCCCTAAGTATGACAAGCATATATAAGCATGATCAATCATGGAGATCCCTTTATTCTTGGGTTTTCCATGGTTTTCCACATTGACCATGGCCAACGTTAGATAGCCATGGGAAAAACACAGAAAATGACCATATCGGGATCGTAAATTGGAGATACCTACTAAGTAGGGCTAATCTAAGGGCTATGTAAGGGGGTACATCCCTGCCAAATATGATGTTTATAATAATAATTTATAATTATATGGTACAGTACCTCCAATTTAGGATCCTGACATTCCCACTGAAGTGTCAACTTCCGCTGCTCCAAGGGTCTGTCGTTCTTGGCCACTCAACGAACGCAGGGCCGGTATCAGGTCGATTTGCGTCAAGCCGTAGCCTGAGCTTTCACCAAGCATTTACTGGAACAGGCTGGTGACCTCCAATGAAATATTTGTTGGTGTATGTTTATCAACTTGACTCGATATAGCCCGCATAAACTTGAGTGATTGGAGTTGTAGTT
Organism: Cladocopium goreaui; assembly: GCA_947184155.2. Lineage (NCBI taxonomy): Eukaryota > Dinophyceae > Suessiales > Symbiodiniaceae > Cladocopium > Cladocopium goreaui. Next base: position 697,347 of record CAMXCT020000258.1, on the reverse strand, counting down.
ACCAACTTTGCCAATTATTGTAACTACCGGGCACGACCTTGTTGGTAAATCCAACATTTATGGTTGTTTGAACCGTTTGAACCCCCAATGTTTGGCTGAACATGGATATGCCAAAAAGGTTTCCCAGATTCAAGATAAATGCTTCCGTTTCGATCAACAAACGGGTTTCCAACAATCACGAGTTGATGTTGGGGAATAACCCCAACAATTTTTTCAACCAACCAAACAAGGGATAAATGAGGAACTAGCCAACTTGTTCCATCTTGTTCCCTTGACAAAACCAAGAAACGATTTATTGGGAGTGACAATTGGATTTAAACCAATAAATAAACTTGGGGCTAGGCACTGATTTTCCAGAAACTAGTAGTCGATGGGTATCAACCAGCATCATGAGGGTCCAAACTCTTGTTGGAAGTATGGCGATCTGCATGCTACCCTCTGGCAATGGCTGACAGTTTGCGATGGAAGCCATGGCCATAGAAATAATTGATTTTCCCATGACAAATGGTGATTTTCCATAGTTTTTTGTATGTTTACCAGAGGGTAACATGTCAATCTCCAGTCAGCAGGACTTTGTTCATCCATTCCTTGCGTAATTTGTGTCCAAGCGCACCACAGCTAGTAAATTCAGAAACAAACAACAAACAGCAGTATCCTCAAAGCATGACCGGGGTGCGAGATTGACATATCCGATCTTGACCCGGAATGGCTATGGATCAAAATGTATGGTAATCCATGGTAACGCGCCCGAAAAGATCAGTCAATCCTACTATACTATTTAAACTAAACTCGTGATAAGTTGACTTAAACTATCTAAACTCAACTAGCGATCAGTGATCATTTTACTTTCTTAGGGGGTACAACATAAAACGGATGATTTTCCTCGGCCAATTTCTGGTGGATGTATCTGTTGTTTTCCTACAGTTCCAGTGAACTAAGTGGATAAATGTGGAGATACAATCATAGTATAACCATAGTTATCGGGGTTAGAACATGTTACCCAGCTTATGGTGGTTATTACATGTTATTACTATAGTTATAGCAATTAAAAAAAAAACCAACTGCACCAAGGATGGTCGATCAACCGAAGCCCACAACCAAACTGCCCAGCTGGGCAGACCAAGATTCATATGAAATGAACATGTGTCAGGCACTTCTCCAATATGGGGGTTTCCATAAATGGGTGATCCCAATAGCAGGATGGTTTACAATGGAACATCCTATATATCCTATTAATATGGATGATTTTTTTGGGTACCGCCCATTTCAGGAAAATTCCATGTAATATCACCTTTACACTCATTGAAACAGACAAAATTTTCAAAACATGACAAAACCTACTAATTCCCACATTCTTTGTCATCAATAGTGAAACCGTTTTTGGGATAATTCCCCTTAATCACAATCATCTATCGTGAGGTCAACCAAGGGCCCAAGTAGCGTTCACAAATCTCACGATGAAGGCGCGGGGCCACATGATGGTACCAGCCAATGGCCTGGAACAAATCTTCGGAAAACATGTCAAGTGTCCACCAAATGTCCCAAAAACCCATGGAAAAAAACAAAAAAAACAGTGATCATTGATTTAAAACATCGTTTTTACTGCAAAAACACTTGGTATAACCATTGTGTAACCCATTTCTGGGCGAAACATGGCAAAACCATTTTGGGGTGCCAACATATTTTCACTCACCTGTTGTTGTTTCTTCGAGTTTTCAAACTGCGAGTCAAATCTGCCTGCTGATCCTGCTGGCCGGCAGAATTGGACACTTGTTGTCCTCTTGTTAACGATACAAATAAACGTGATAATAAAGAACGATAACAACCGCTATAATGACAAACATATAATCAGGATAAGTCAAATCTGGCCCACACCCAAATTACTTCGATAATAGTGATACCCCTATATCCATCAAAAAACCGCTCTTATCATTGTCATCATCAAGCATCTTCTCCCGATCTACTTGAAAATAAGAAAAAATGAACAGTTCATACTAATCATCAAGAAATCCTATTCATCACTATCATTCACCCATGTCTTCTTCCAGCATTATAAATATATATATATATATTACTTTTTCATTTCTATGCATGCTACGATTGTTATATAGTTATCATTGCGATTTATAAGACAACGCTTGTAACTGTGATTGCTCCGATTCTTGTAATTATACATTCTCTTATTGATGATCTGCTTGATCGTTATATACCATGACATCACCATGGTACGTAATGTAATATGTGTAATGCTAGCAAATAAAGTAGACACTGCCATAAGGACATGTCATTGTTTTAAAGAATTATCATTGTCATCCACTGTCCAATGAAGACCAACAACAACAAACATGCAAGTAATTGCGCGAATGATCTTAACACATATTGAACATGTAATTGTAGTAACATGAACATCAACCCAACTGTGAAAATTATACTGTTGTCATGATGATCAATCAACCCTTATCAATATCATGATTACCACATATTTTTAGACACCGCCCACTTAATTGGCTAAAAAGAGGCTCATATCCCCAGGCTTAACTGAATTACAATGGTTTACAACCAGATTAATCATTTGCCCTCCTGCAAATTAACATATGGAAAACCCACCACTTTTGATTTTCCTAGGGTTTCCCCCCATGGTTTGGTTTTTTCCACATCTATCATCTATATCAGGTTTACCATCTGGTAAACCAACATAACTATGGAAAACACATGGAAAAACATAATTCTTAATAGGTAAACCATCTGTAAATCACCTATTTTCTAGTTCTGTTAGTTGAGAGTATCCCCAAGGGAACTCCATGGCCCATCTCACCTCCTGCGCTTCCTCCTCCTTGGCATCGCGCCAAGCCTCACAGCCCGTCTTCAACTTTCGCGCTTCGCTGTCGTCGCGCAGAAACATCTCCAGGAAGAGGATGGCCTGGGAAGCGGCCGAGCAGTGGGAAGAACGATCATTATGGGATAATTACGGGATTTAATGATAATTACCCATAAACTACCATAACATAATGGAACAATTATCAGTTTATGGAAGTTGTAATTATCATTTACGGGATTTAACACCATTGATATGGAAAAAACAACCATAAACTACCGAAGAAAATATGATTTAGCTTTGAAAAAAACATATTTTTAATGTGGGAAATCCAATAAACCGTCTCCAAATCACGATAAAATCGGAGGTACCATCCCTTAAAATGGTAGGTTGATTCTTGGCTTTCCCCGTTCCAAATAAACTCTGTGCAGATTGGAATTTACTACAGAATGACTGTTTGAAAATGTGTATGGAGTATCCCAGGGTAACTTTATTACACAATCGGGGGTCAAGCAGAAGGCATTCCCGTGATGCATGTCAATACATGAACGCACCAGGTCGAAAAAGTTCAGGATCAACATAAGTTACATAAGTCATAAGTTCATGGGAAAATAGTTTAAGTACCGCCAGTGCAGTTTGCGACCCCGTGGCAAAAACATGGAAAACGGAGACAGTCACCTAAGAGTTCATGGAATTGAAGACAGCCCACCAGACGTAGTATGTTTTCAGGTCGGTTCACGTGGAAAGCTGAAGATTTCCTATCCAAATACCTTATAGATCTTCCAAAATCAATTTCGAAACCCATTTTCCCCAAATTTCACAGCAGTTTTCTGCTCGAAATCCAGCACAAGGTGGTGTCCCATACTTAGCTAAATTGGCTTACAAGCCCCAGCTACCCAGCTACTGAAACTGACAAGTCTTCTACAAATCCTAGTGAATCTCTTTATAAGCCCACTTCGCAAACAGACACCCAAAACTCATCTGGCAGTCTGTCAAAACCTTGTACCCCTGGTGAACATCAAAATAGCTGGTAAATGGATGTTCATCCCACTAAAAATGGTATTAATAGGTATTGATCCATACCCATCTGAAATCGTCCATTTTTCGTGGTAAACTCACCATGGCTTCCCATGGCTCCCACGGCTCCCATGGCCAGCCGCCCGCCACGGCGCCACGGCACGGTCTGCGGACAGCGGCGCCGCGTGGTGCGCACGATGCCCTCGGCAGCCTGGCGGATCAGCACAGCGCTGGCGCCGCAGGGCGTGCTCTCGAGCAAGTCGTCGCCGTCGTTCACGGCCACCTGCAACGATGGACAACACGGGCAACGCGGGCGTTGCGGGGCCTGGTGATGGTCCAAGATGGCCCAAAGGTGATAGATGGTGATAGGTGATATTTTCATATATTTTCTATGGCTTCTAATGCAAGTTGGGAATGGGGGAAAGGGATGATTCATGAAATAGCTTCTGAAGTTACAAGTATATGTCTCCCATTTCTTCTTATATATATATAAATTATATATATATATATAAAAAACACCAGTAAGTTGAGGTTTCCAGGTTTTACACCAGGTGCCCGTTCTGTTGGTCGATCATGATCCGACAGGAGCATCTCCATACCCAGTTGGCACGTTCAAAGGACGTTACGCCAAAAAAGGGCGCAATGAACTCCCCAAAGTCCACGTTTATCACAATTGATCACATTTTTGACAAGATTGCTACAGTTTGGGGTACAGTAGCCTCTAGTACTTTAACCTCCCAACGGAAAAATACGCACTGAACATAGTTGATGATCCCAAAATTTCTGACTCAAGGTTAGGATTTTCCATGTAAACACCGTTGAATTACAGGAGGTTCAACAAACATCATGGTTGATTCAACGCTGATTACCATCATTCTTTCTGGTTACATTACGGGATACCGCATTTTGAGACCGAAAAAGACAGGAGGAAATCCCTTTGCATTCCGACGTTTGCCTCGATGATGAGCAGGTCTGGCTGCTTGGTCAGGACCAACTCGTTCACAACCTCAAGCGCTTTGCGACTGTCGGGGTATGACAGAATTCATCCAACAAGAATAGTAGTTACCCTCTGGTTCTTTAACATAGCCATAGAAAATGGCACATTTATAGATGGTTTACCAGGGTTTACCTATATTGAAAATGGTGATTTTCCACGGCAAACCATTAAATAGCCAGATGGTAAACAGCGAAAATGCTGGTTTAATCAACAACAGAATGGTTTAAAAAAAACCATCAAAATGATGCAAACCAATCGCCACTTAAGTTTCCTGGTCTAACGGTTACAAGAGTTCGGTGTCATTAACAGTGAAGAATGATAAAAACATCAAGGATGAACTACAGCGAAATGGTTTATAAAGTTTAATCAATATCCATTTATACATGTTACCCATAATCCAGCAAACATGTAGCCGCGAAAAAGAGGGCTCGTAAGATGTCACTTTCCAGACATCACTCAATGTGGCGAAGGATTTACCTGTATCATCCGCCATGTATCATCACCCCAAATAATAATCAGAGTCCAGTATTACTGGTGACAGTCTATTGGTTCTCATCAGTCATCATTGTTGGTCAACCCCCACTTTTCTAGTTGAGATCTGAAAGCGCTAACCAGTGGGCATATCGGAAATTGACATATCTTGTTGGAAAAAAATCTTACAGTTCAATCCACAAAGATCTACAAAACCGTTTCCATCTACCATTTGTCAAGGTTGCACCCTGAGTTATCCCAAGTCAAAATCACCAGCATCACTGCCACAAAACCAGGCTCCTATCAATCAGCCTAGCCACTCTTAGTGGAATATAGCGAAACCTTCCATCAGGCAGGGTGGTAATCCAAGTTATACCAATTCTTCGTGACTCAAAATTGGATTTCTACGAAAGCCTCTATATAAAGTGGTAAATCCAATGACATAAACATCACCAACATCCCCATGTTTATTGGTGTGGTAGGTTTATTATTGGATCTACCACATTATTTACTATCGTTTTTTTGCTGCCTGCGTGGCATCCCTGCTTTCACCAAATTGTGTCAATTACAATAATTCACTGACCTGAAAAGTTCGGCTATTTTGGGACAGTGACCCCTTACTGACCCATCATTCCAGGGCTCGATTGCAGTGCTATCCAGGTTATGTTCCATCATCTCCCATGAAAGTAGGAACTATACTATATCATACTATATCATCTGGTTGGTGGTGCAATAACCCCTCTGAACAATATGACTTCGTCACTTGGGATTATTTTTTTCCCAACTGAATGGAAAGTCATAAAAGTCATGTTCCAGTCACCACCAACCAGTCATATATCTGGGTAAATTATCATATTTCACTACCTAGAATTTCGTGTACAGCACCTTTTTGGGATGATCCCCTTACTAAATATGATAATTTAATACAATTTACCCAGATATATCCACATATCCAATCATTGACCCCTATTCTTGTTGGTGCCTTCGTCCCCATGACCGTTCCGAACGGCCGTTCCGGCCGTTCCTGGCCCCAAGGCACCAAGGACAAGGGTCGACACCCTGCAGTGCCCACCGCAGCGGGGAGATCCTCAACGGCCTCAGTGGGAAAATGGTGGATTTTATCCAAGAAACAGGTGGATTTCATGGGATTTTCAGCTGATTTGGGATAGCTAAGTTGGTCAGAACTCCAATACCTATGGTTTTTTTGGTATGTATAAACTCTAGTTCATGCGGTTTATAAAGCAACAAACATCACTGGGGGGGGCATATTTATAAATGGGGTTATTTAAAAAAAACTCCCTAAGTAGGATGAACCCCGAAGTAGAGAATCCTTATCGCTGATGACTGCGATTAAATTTGATCAGTAATTCTTGACTCAACTGGGTTGGTATTAGTGAAGTGTTCGTAATGACTATTCTTGACTATTCCTCAGCCACATTCTTGACTCAACTGGGATTAAGTAGGATTATCGAAGGAAGTTTAGAAATCAAACTTCCGACAATATGGACAGATGAAAAGCAGAGTAGGGAAGAGGCAGAGAGAAGAGAAAGATTAGAAGAAAGAAGAGTAGAAGAGAAAGAGTAAGAAGAAAGAAGATTAGAAGAAAGTCGCGAAACACTGTGTTTTTCCAATGATTTGTGGCTCCGGAGGGTCGAAAAGTAGGCTCGCTAAAGCGGCGGGTGCGGAGCTAGCTGGCTAGATGAGAGATGAAAAATTGCACGCCGTTGTGGCGCGAAGCACATTTCCAAGTCAAAATGTACAAAGCACACCAGCGTCGGACCACTTTTGGAAGAGGCGATGTCGAAAAAGTGCACGCCGTTGTGGCGCGAAGCACATTTCGAAGTCAAAATGTACAAAACACTAGGGGTTCGGACCACTTTTGGAAGTTGCGATGTCGAAAAAGTGCACGCCGTTGTGGCGCGAAGCACATTTCCAAGTCAAAATGTACAAAACACACCAGCGTCGGACCACTTTTGGAAGTTGCGATGTCGAAAAAGTGCACGCCGTTGTGGCGCGAAGCACATTTCCAAGTCAAAATGTTCAAAATACTAGGGTTTCGGACCACTTTTGGAGGTTCAGATGTCGCTTCGCTTCGCTTCGCTTCGCTTCATTACACTACACTACATTACACTACACTACACTCCACTACACTACATTACATTACACTACATTCCACAACACTACAACTACAACTACACAACTACACAGCTACACAACTAAACAGCTACACTGCACTACACTGCACTAAACTCAACTACACTAAATTACACTACACTATACTCCACTACACTAAATTACACTACAGTACACTACACTACACTCCACTACACTAAATTACACTACACTCCACTACACTCCAGCACACTAAATTACACTTCACTACACTACACTACATTACACTACACTACACTTCACTACACTACATTGCACTACACTACCTTCCACTACACTACACTACATTACACTACACTACATACACTACACTACACTCCACTACGCTACAACTACAACTACAACTGCAACTACAACTACCCAACTACACTCCACTACACTCCACTACACTCCACTACACTTCACTACACTAAATTACACTACACTACACTACATTACACTACATTCCACTACACTCCACTACACTACACTACAACTACAACTACACAACTACACTCCACTACACTAAATTACACCACACTACACCACACTACACTACATTACACTACACTACACTCCACTACACTCCACTACACTAAATTACATTCCACTACACTTCACTACATTACACTACACTACATTCCACTACACTACAACTACAACTACACAACTACACTCCACTACACTCCACTACGCTAAATTACACTACACCACACAACCTTCCACTACACTTCCCTACATTACACTACAATACACTCCACAACACTACAACTACAACTACACCAGTACACTCCACTACACTAAATTACACTACACTACATTACACTACACTCCACTACAGCAAATTACACTACACTACACTACATTACACTACACTCCACTACACTCCAGTACACTAAATTAGACTTCACTACACTACACTACATTACACTACACTACACTACAACTACAACTACAACCACGCAACTACACAACTACACAACTACACTCCACTACACTAAATTACACTACACTACACTACATTACACTACACTACACTACAGTCCACTACGCCCCACTACACTACACTACACTACATTACTCTGAATGACACTGCACCACAGATAGACAGGTAGACAGACAGACAGACAGATAGATAGATAGGTAGGTAGGTAGGTAGGTAGGTAGGTAGTTAGGTCGGTAGTCAGAGAAAGAGAGAGAAAGAGAGGAGATCTCAAGCACCTTTCGGTCCATCAGTGGATTCGCTCTGCCATCCCTGATTCACAACAACCAAGCTCTCCTATAGGTTTCCTATTTTTGAAACTTCCGCCACCGCCTTGTGCGGTACTACTGGTACTAGTGGGTTAGTGGGATACTGGGGTGACATTCCTCATCAGCAATGAATGTCTGACTAACCACAATCAAGTGGGATAAGGTAGGTTACCAGTAAATGAATCAGTTGGTCAAGAGTACTGGGATAGCTGGGGGTATCTTAAATTCATGATTGGTAGAAATCCGTGTCTAATTTGGGATATTGCATTATGTTAGCCCAATTATCCATGATATCGCGACGTGAGGTCGTGATGAATTTACCCGGATTTTGCTGTAACATATCCCATTAACTATAGTTATATCTACTATATCCCAAAATGCAAAATCAAAAACCATGGCAGCGGCACATCGTTTTGTTGAGACCCACTAGTGTGCGCCGCTTTCGCGGCTGATTGTTGGTACAGTCCAATTCTGTTTGAAGACGCTCACTAGGGTTCTCCAAAAGTCCAGAAGCTTCCTCCTGCTCCAGTTTGAGAAAACCGGGTTGTCCAAGACAGTACTGAAGAAGCTCATCGTTGTCATCGCACCACATCTCATACTTACGCCGCCTGGTCATCACCAAGGGCTCCTTCTGCTGCTGCTTCGTGCTGACCCGCTTGGAAGAAGCCACCGCATCCGCAGCATCATCACCACTGGTATGACCTCCCTCCAAATCAGCCATACCGATCACAAAAAGAGCACAAGCAAAAGAGTGCAACCAAATACAAATCGCAGTTCGCTCTGGATGAAGCCGAAACAACAACCAGTCAGGGGCTCCTCGTCACAAAGGCTGACCTGATCGCGAAAGTTTACCCTCTTGCCGTATGTGGCACGAGCAAGCGGGCAATGGTGTGACGATCAAATGTAGGTAAATATACCATACATGGAGCATATGGGTATAGTTTTCCAATAAATATACACTCGTTGGTGGTTTCAACCCCTCTGAAAAATAGGAAAGTCAGTTGGGATGATTATTCCCAACTGAATGGAAAAATAAAAATGTTCCAAACCACCAACCAGTATTCCATTGTTCCCCCCATGATGGTTTCATATCACCCATTCCAGGTAAATCCGTTTACTGCCAGTTAGATAGCCATTTGTTGCGGGTTAAATCCATAACAATACCTCGAATTTCTGCTCATTTTGGGTGGTCAAATCATAATTCTGGGCTAATTTTCATGCTTCAATCCCTATTTTGTAATGCACATAGTTTTGGCTGGTTATCTAGTTGTATCCATTTTCGTGCCTGATTAAATCTTGTTAAATCCAGATTCTTGAGGGCTATGTAAATCTGGTCAACGTCGCATTTTTCACGGTGAAATCAGGTTGAAATTCGCCTTTTAGCACGGTGACATATCCATATTTGGGTCCGTGGTACATTTCGAACATCGGACAACATTTCTGCCTCCCATTTCATGGCGTCATTTCATGTCATTTCATGGGGAACATCATAATAACCATTAATCTTTACCACTATAGTACAGTAACCATTAATTCATGGGTTATCCCATATATTATGGTTAATGGGAAGGATTATCCCAGGACATTTTTCATCCATTTGTTGGGAAAGCCACGGCTATCGGCGGTATCGGCTAAGCCTAGGTGCCACGCCGCGGCGCCGCAAGGCCTCTGCCAGGTTGGGGCGATAGCCGCGCTGCTGCAACGAGATGGAACCGCCCAGGACACAGATCCTGCTGGAGGTACGCTGGAGGTACTGTGGCTGGAAAGCCGTGCTGTTGACCATCAAAGATGTACAGGTTGATGGGGATTTCCAAAGGGATTTCCATGGTTAATAATGGTTAATGGTCTGGTTGGTGGTGCACTAACCCCTCTGAAAAATGATGGAGTTCGTCAATGGGAAGGATGACATCCCCAGCATATGATGGAAAATAAAAGTCATGTTTGAAACCACCAACCAGTCATGATTGAGATTGGATGATATAATCAATGGAGATTTCATGATGGAGATTTAATCAACTAACCCGTTTTAAAGCAACTATAATCAATGGATGATATAATGGAGATTTACTGATTACTGGAGATTTAACCAATTATAATGATACCCATGGGGATTTAACCAACTGTGGATGGTTGAAACCCATCCTGCACAACAAAAAAAAGGTTGACACCCATCCTAAATGGTGGGATGTTCACCACCATTTTCAACTGCAGGATTTGGCAACCACTACGGCTGTGACTGGGATTTCATAGGAGATATTTTTTGGATGAATCTGGGTAAATTATAATAATTCACGAACCTGAATAGTGCGGCCATTTGGGGATGATTTTCCTTATTAACCATGATTCCAGGGTTCGGTCGCAGTGAGGTCGTTATAATTTACCCAGATGAATGGTAGAAACTATGGAGGAAACCTAGTTTTTTTTCGGGATTTGAATCTGACTTTTTTTGGGATTTCTTGATTTAATGCGATATTCGGAAATGACTTGTTTGGGAAAAATTTCATGGGAGATACCCCGGACTTTGGAGGTTTTTGGATGTTTTTGGTTAGTCAATGTGGAGATTAGGTCACGAATTGAGACACATTTTGAATGCAATTTTCGAAATTTATGGGCCCCGCCGACCCCGCCTTCACAAGAAATTCACCGTAGTTGCAAACACATCTGACTGGAATCCCCAAAAAAAAGTTACCCTCTGGTAATTTAACATAGCTATTGAAAATGACCATTTATAGTGGATTTTCCCATTAACAATGGTGATTCTCCATAGTTATGTTAGTTTACCAGAGGGTGGGGAGAGTATTGCCATGTACTATTCAGGAAAAATCTAGCATAGGTTTCTGGATGCTGTTATGGGCTGACATGTTCATAAACTGCCCCTGATACAGGGTCAGCCACTACTGATCTGGGGTTGTATCAGGCAACATATGGGTTCGACTGAAAATAGGCTGACCCATTCCATCCACTGACTTTATTATCATTTTCTCGATCTAGATAACCATTTGGGAAGTGTCCCCTATTTCAATCAGACTCAAATAGTTGGTTGATGTTGGTTGTATATCCCATTGTAATCATAGTTATAGTTATATCTCCATGAAATGCATATGATTGCTGATTCCATTATATACATCCCATTCTAACTCTAGTTCTATATCATTCTATATAATTTTATATGCTCATTAACCCATCTCATGGCGGTATCATCTTTTTCCCACCAGAAATAGCCTCTGGTAAACGTTTACACTTTGCTACCTTGAAAATGGCCATAGAAATAGTGGATTTACCCATGAAAAATGGTGATTTTCCATAGTTATGTGAAAGTTTACCAGAGGGTAACAACCATCTCGATGTGAAAGTCCTCTCCCCCTGTTTCTTGCCCTTCGCCTCGCCTGCATTTGCGCGCCTTCAAGCAGGGAATCAACGGCCGCAAGGCTTCAGGTTGAAACACTAAGTCCTGGATCAGAGGCCCAAACAGATTGTCATATCAGTCACATCATGGTTAATCCTAATACCCTCTGGTTATTTAACATAGCCATGGAAAATGGCCCATAGAAATAGATGGTTGATCCGAGTTAATCCTAACTGCTTGGTGGTGCAATAATCATCTTGAAACATATGAAAGTCAGTTGGGGTTATGACATTCCCAATATATGGAAACATAAAAAATGTTCCAAACCACCAGCCAGCTAACAATAATGGATTCCGTTTGATAATTATTCATGGTCACCTTCACTATTCATTAGTCTGATTCCGAATTGATTCCGGTTGATACAGTAATTCCTCTTTCTCATCATTGATGTGAATTCCTTCCATTTTTACTATCATTTTTTCGAAGTTCTAGCCACTTTGACACGGGTCCAAGCGAGAACGGCCAGCTTGGCTGAGCCGCTTCATTTGCTTGGAGGTATGACTACAACTATGGTTACTTAGTCCCTTTCCCCTAAAATGTGGGACCCCCCAGTTATAACTTCCGTTATAAAAACATTAACTATAGATATAAAGTGATATAAGTACCATAGACCATAGTTATTGGAGTTATAAACTCACCAACGTTAGCTCTTCTTTGGGGGCCCCAAGCAGAGTAAAATGCTTCGGGTGAACAACGGGTGACCCGTGGCCGGTCTACGGTGACCGTCCAAAACGGGGTACCCATTGGGATCTGGTTGGTGGTGCAATTTCACCATCTTGAAAAATATCTGGTTAATGATGGTTAATCATTGGTTAATTATATCTGGTTGGTGGTATACCTACCATCTTGAAAAATGATGGAGTTCGTCAATGGGAAGGATGACATCCCCAGCATATGAAATGGATAAATAAATGGTAAATATGGGAAAAAAATCATGTTCCAAACCGCCAACCAGGCAGAATTGCCCGAATCCTAACAATCATTCCAGGGTTGAGAACAGGGTGACCGGTCGTAATTTTTTTCCCCAGAACTTGGTTGTTGGTTTTTGAAGTGAATGTGGTAAACCCAATGTCATAAACCATCCCTAAAAATCTGGGTAAATTATAATATTTCACTAACCTGAATTAAGGCCATTTGGGGATAATTCCCCTTATTAACCATGATTCCAGGGCTCGGGAGAACAGTGAGGTCGCTATAATTTATCCAGAAAAATGATCCTTGAAGTTCTCTTCTCGCTCAAAGTCTGTGACCACGGGAGTCTTCGTCAAGGAAGGACTCGCCGCAGCCTCAGGCCGGGAAGGACACGTTGCGAACAAGCATTGCCATGGTGATTTCCGAACGATCAACTTGTCTTATCCTCTGGTAATTTAACGTAGCTATTGAAAATGGCCATAGAAATAGTGGATTTTCCCATTTAAAATGGTGATTTTCCATAGTTATGTTAGTTTACCAGAGGGTATATAAAATCCCAAGCATTTTTGATTTCAAAATCATAGATTGAATCATTGCTACCAAACCTATCTGTTGAATTACTGTCTTGCTTGTTCATCTCTACTCCAGTATCCCTGAAATGTAGGCAACGTCTACCAAATACTACCAGATACTACCAGAATGGACGCTGTGGATTATCAGATATGGACCCAAGGTCTGCCATCGAATAGTGTCTGGTCTCAAACCTACAGCACTGCTTGAGACGTTGGATCCAAGATGATCCAGGATGATCCAGGGGCCAACAACAATACATTCAGACAACTCAGAAAATGCGACTGACCATTTGGGCTGATTTCCGTACCTGAAACATCCCATGGTGTATCGAGAAATTTTCAATGGCAACAAGCCACAAAAAAGGAAGCGACATCGGAACCATTTTCGGACAAAGAAAATCAAACCAATTTCATGTTGTTGATTATAGATGTACTATCCCATTACATCCGATGATCATCCCATTCTATCAACTTGACTCCCGCTAAGAATCCAGATGACCGATGTAAAACGGTTGCTTTTATATATCTGGTTGGTGGTTTCAACCCCTCTGAAAAATATGAGTTCGTCACTTGGGATGATTATTCCCAACTGAATGGAAAGTCATAAAAGTCATGTTCCAAACCACCAATCAGCTTTTATATAGATTAGACCCACATTTCGGAAAAGGATATCTCTCAACTCTCGGAGCAATCTCCAGAGTCGGCCAAAGACCTGAGCGCTGTCCATCTTTGGCGCTGCAAGACCTGAGCTACGTGCATCGGGATTGTCTTAAACTGGCGCCATCCCTTGGAAAACCAGTGGTTTCTGCAAAACGACGAGCCACTGGGACAAAAACAAACCAAAGTAGATTTGAAACAACTCAAAACCAGGTTGGAATGAACTTGGGGATGGTTTATATTGGGAGATGATTTCGGGATGGTGAATGGGAAATCATCCCCAAAGTAGACTTGAATGGAAAAGTTACATAAGACGATATAAAGGTTTTCACAAAACTGCAGGACCCTTTTTGGACAATATTTGATACTTGGCAAGGGCAGCAGTGCAGGATTGGACAACATCATCATGCTGGAACCTAAGATTGGGCTGAAACTGGTACGGTACCAATGGACCCACCAAAATTGACCACAGAACACATCCTTTTCCCCTGTATTCGAGCATTTATTTTGCAGTCTACACAAATTTCGAGGCAATCTGGGACAATCATGATATGGAGGTTTCCGTTTTGTCATGGGGGTACCCCCAGTCATCATCCATTTTCATGGGATTTTCCATGAAATAAACCATCCATTTTGGAGTAGCTCCATTTGAGGAAAGCCCCATATTCCCTAAACCAGATTAGTTTGGCCATTTGGGGATGATTTCCCCTAACCATCAGCAACAATGGAGCCCCGGCTGCCCTGGCTGTGTCTGACCATGGGGGTATACTTCTCCAATGTATGGCCATGTTATATAAGAGAAAACATACAAGGTGGTGCCCCATAGTTAGCTAAGTTGGTTTATAACTCCCACAAATTTGGTTTATGGTAGGTATAACTATAGTTAATGGGGTTTATAAACCAACTTATAACTGGGGGGCACCATCCTGTATGTTCATCAGCATTGAGAGCAAGCAGTGGATTCGGTGTTTTTCCATAGATTTTCATACAACCCCCATGGCCTACAAGGACTCTGGTCTCTTCGTTAGCGTCAACGAGGGCATGTGTCAATGCAGACAGGCGGAAGAACATGTTCGAAAGCCTCGGTCATTTCCTTGTACTGGTTGGGTCCGGTAATAGAGATTCTAATGGATCATGACAATCCACACCATGTGAGATAGTAATGTAGTATAACAATATAACTGTATAACCCTGGAACTAGTCATCCAGCAGGGCTCGCCGCCACTCCATGGTGCCAACTGATCCCCCGAGGCCCTGTGAGTTCGTTCCAAGTTACTTGGGACCTGCGGTGCAGCTTGATGATCCTGCACGGCCAGCTGGGTCTTGAACTTTGACCCACATGAACATCAGAAGAATAAAGAAAACATGGAATTTCATTGCTGGTTGGTGGTTTTAACCATCTTGAAAAATATGAGTCAATGGGAAGGATTAGCCCCAGCATATTATGGAACATAAAATTCATGTTTCAAACCACCAACCAGATTGAATCGAAATTGCCCCCCAAGGTAATGTATACAGTATATGCTAATTAGCTACAAGAAAAGATGTCTGGAAAAACCACCATCTCAGAAATTTGCTGGGCCAGGTGAAGCCGACAGGTGCCAAATTTAAAACTGCCACCGCAAAAATCCCGGCGAAAATCATGTTTTGAGGTTAATTGATTACTATCTGTATATATATATTACTATAGGTTAGTTGGGATATTGATATATATATATAGCTATAGGTTTATTGATATAGTATATTGTAGGTTAATTGTTTCCTATTATATGACTTCTCTAACCTATATATACTATACGATCATTCCAGTGGCGTTGCGGAGGTCGTGGCCGTTGACCGGTAAACTAACAAAAAACTATTGAACATGGCCATAGAAGTAGTGAATTTACCCAGCTGTAAAATGGTGATTTTCCATAGTTACGTAGACGTTTACCAGAGGGTATTCCCTGCGAAAATGCTAGCAATTTGCAGTGAGTCAGTGAGATATTGATGGGTGGTGTCTAAATACCTACCGGTTTACTCAATCCAAAAGATCTCAGGAACTTAGTTTACCCATGTCATTCCCCCCAAACGATACATATCGGTGGCTGATCACCAATCGAGCCATGTAACATACAAAAATATCCCATCCGACACTGGTTGGTTATTGGTATCCCATTAGCCCATTCGCCATTGATGATTTGTAGTTTATTGGTTATTGGTAAATATCCCATTAGTGTTGAAACATATATCCCATGTTTTTTTTTAAAATCATTATTATCCCATTATATTTTTCACCAATAATCTACTCACACTGTGTAGTCTAAAAAACCCACTCATTAGCAATCAACCATCATGTACCGGCCACAAAAAAACACCATTTTATGTGCTTAAAACTTAAAACTGATATTGATACGGGACCAAAATTGGTGATTCCATTCCATATATTCCATATATTCCATACATTCCATGGTTCAATGACCAATCAGGCCATCACTTTCATGGCTAGTCCAACCAGTCCAACCAGTCCGTTTCCGCCTTCGAGAAGCATCCGCAGGCATCACCTCGATCTGTCAATGGGGCCCAACATCACCTGTTTACGTTCCACCTGTCTGAAAAAGGGAAAATGATGATCAACGAAAGGATGAAATGGTAATGAATCATACCTGAAATATATTGAAATATAGCATTCGATTTCAACTACAAAAGTGGGGAAACTGACCAATCATGGGGGATTGGACCAATAAGCAGGATCACGAACAAGGGCGGGGCAGCCTTGTGCCTAACCTTAGGATACCAGTAAAATATGGCTAGATGATGCGACATGAATGTAAATTATCAAAATTGGAGTGGACATCAAATTTGAGAGATAACCATCCATTTCAAGGATAAATGTCCTTAGTTCTTTGGAGGAGTTCCCGTGCCCATGCTACCTGCTATTTATTGGTTGCAACACCATTTTAGTTGGGGAGAACCTAGTCTTTGCAAATAATACCCAGATTGTTTTTTCATATGCGTCTCACCGTCTCCATCATAGCCATTTTAGTTTCCCCCTGCTAGTTGGCTAGAATTATAGTTGTTGGAGCTGGCATCCGCACATTCACCAACCATTCACGCGAATAAAAAGCCCCAGGAGCATCTGAAGAGAAACGGAGCATAGGCGCCGGAGACGACACCTAAAAATGACAAGTTCGGCCGTGGATTTTTTGTTACCATCTTACATAACCAACCAGAAAAACTGGGTGGCACCACCTTTTTTTCATATGAAATCATGGACAACAACAAAGTGATGTGGGCTTGCCCCCAAATTTCCATGGGCCATGAGGGAAAATGATGCGCCGTGGACTGTGGAACAGGCGACCATCTTTTCAATGCCATGGGAAAGCGCCGGCGAGGTCAACGGAATTGAGGTATGAAACTGGAGCAGAAACAAACCCCCACAGCTATAATATATTTAAGCTTCGAAAAAGCAACAAGAACATACCGGAGGGGCCTAAATCTATGTAATGTTTCAACATCCGAAAATGTCGAGACCTCAAAGAACAGTTATTTACTTAATCAAATCTTCAATGGGCTTGAGTTTTTTGGTCCAAATTCTGACCCTGGACCTTTTCTGTTTTTGCCCTTACGATTCACAAACAAGATGATCAACTACAGTAAATGCATTTAAATACTATGCCCCACCAAAAAAATGGATTGAATATTTAGTTCTGGTTGGTGGTGCAATAACAATCTTTACAAATATGAAAGTCAACGGGAAGGATGACATCCCATATATGAAATGGGAAATAAAAGCCATGTTTGAAACCACCAACCAGCTATTTCTGGTAATGATTTTGCTGGTACCCTCTGGTTATGACTCACAGTTTGCCATGGAAAGATCCACCCATTTTTAATAGGTAAAACCAACCAGAATTAGTTTGTTGTATGGCCAATCCTATCGATCCCCCCCCGAAAGGTGCCCCTGCCGGAATGGATCCCCCAAAACTATCCCAAGAAGCTCTGGTAATTTCACACTTTGCGAACTGAAAAATTATTTTCCCAGTCAAAAAAGAGTTACCCTCCGGTAACATAGACATATGGCAGATAGGGATTGGAAGATTAGTTTCAACATGTTTCAACTAAACAATGGATATTTTCAGGGTCGAACTGTTAATCTACCAGAGGGTATAGTTGATTTACTGATTTACCTATTGAAAGTGGTGATGTTCAATTGTTTTCTGTATGTTTACCAGAGGGGATCCAGAGAAATATCCATTGGATTTCCCAAAGATCAAATTTCATATCCAATTATATCCCCCGATTATCTACAGCTGAAAAAATCACTTGCAGGCGAATCCCCATTAAATCATTATGTAATATATATATAATATATATATATATATATATATATATCATATGGCGATTGATCTAAATTCCTTTATCCGCAAAAGGCCATTCTTCGCGAACATGTTTTTTTCGCCAGTCATGGACCTTTAAATCGACAATCATATTCCATTAAATCCCATTAAACCACCATAAATCCCATTAAATCCCATTAAGCCACCATAAATCCCATTAACACCATAAATCCCATGATATCTCCATTATATCCCCATACAATTGTGATTTCCCCAGTCACTCCACACTCCGTCCGCCCCGTTGCCTGAAGACTTTCCATCGTCCAAAGAACTCGAGTTCGGCCTGGGAAATCCCAAGCAAAACGATGCAGAAAGTATTGAAAGTGGCTCATGAAAATATTTCATGTACCGATTTCTTTATCTATTGAAAATGGTGATTTATAGTGGATTTACCTATGGTAAATGGTGATTTATTGTTATAATGGTGATTTATCTATGAAAATATCTCATGAACATATTTATTGTAAATGGTGATTTTCCATATCTATGTTAGTTTACCAGAAGTATCCCCATGTATCCACAAAATATCATAAGAATAAATTACCAACAATGCAACATGGACAAAGGGTTGATTTGAAGATTAAGAACTCAAAACTTAAAAACCCATGCCATGAACAAAATAGTGCAAAATAGACAAACTTATGTGTTTTCATGAGTTCAGATCTTTAAACAATTGTTCAAATGGCTATGGATCAAAACCTGGTCATGCCCTGGTTTTCACACCACAATAGCTGGTATGGCTGGATGTTCATCTATGCAAATGTGTATATATATATAAAGTATATACAAATGGAGGTTTCCTGAAAATGGAGGTACCTCCAAATCATCCATGTCAATGTATTTCAACAGGATTTTCATACCCCCAAAATAATGACCTGGGGGGGTTGGGGGTTCCCATTCTGTGGGGGCAAATCTGGTTTAAGGGGTCCCAGGCCTCTGCAGAATGAGGAACCTGCCACAAATGTAGCAAGATGTTTTCTCTACAAAATCAGGGCACCCAAGCCCCTTTTTTCGGGGGCACCTTCAAGATTTGTAAGAACCAATGGCCTCTACAAAGTGGGGAACCTGGAATGAGCACGCATTCAAGCAGAACTGCTACTTGGAACAAGGAAGGCCGCCAAAAAATACTGTCCCGGCAAGAGACCACAAAAAATGTGCGGGAGTGGGAGGATAATGTATGATGATGTGGATGATGATGAGGAGAAGGAGGAGGAGGAGGAAAATGTTGCGGAGGATGATGTTGAGGATGATAATGTTGCGGAAGATGAGGTGGAGGAGGGTGATGTTGCAGAAGATGAAGGGGAGGAGGATGATGTTGCGGAAGAGGAGGTGGAGGTGGATGATGTTGCGGAAGATGAGGTGGAGGAGGGTGATGTTGCAGAAGATGAAGGGGAGGAGGATGATGTTGCGGAAGAGGAGGTGGAGGTGGATGATGTTGCGGAAGATGAGGTGGAGGATGATGATGTGGAGGATGATGATGTTGAGGAAGATGAGGATGAGGATGATTATGCGGAAGATGAAGTTGAGGATGAAAAGGTGGAGGAAAGGCGGAAAGGACCTAAAAGCATCAGTTGCTGAAAGCTAGCAGGACAAGAGCGACCCTAGTAGTGAAAAGAAGAGATACCAGGTAAGATTCTGCGAGTTCCCTTTGTGAAGATCTCTGTAGAAGGTCGCGCGTAAGATCTCCTTGACAGATTCTCTATAGAAGCTGCTGTGCAAGATCCCTGTGTAAGGCTATCTGTACAAGGTGTCTGTAGGAGATCTCCACAGAAGATCTTTGTAAGGAATCTCAAAGAGCAAGATCTCTGTTCAAACTATCTATAAATCTCCAAGCAAGACCTCTGCTCTCTTCACAAGGTTTCAGTACAAGATCTCCATAAGAGGTCTCCTGGCAAGATCTCTGTAACAGCTCTGTTGGCAAGATTTCTGTAGGAGACCTCAAGTCCTCAAGGCAAGGTCTCTGTACAGATCTCTGTAAGAGGTGTCTTGGCAAGACCTCCTGGACAAGATGTCTGTATGAGATCTCTTGGCAAGATCTCTTATGAGATCCCTGTACAATCTCTGTACAAGATGTCTATATTAGATCCAATATTATCCCCATTCATCATGATAGTTGCCCTCTGGTTATTAAAATCGCCATTTTTAAAAGGTAAATCACCTATCAATGGGCCATGGCTTCCATGGCAAATAACCAGAGGGTAACTCCAATACTTAAGCCATGCTATAATCGATGACCATCCTGCAAGAACTGGGTGACAGTGGCACCACTCGGCGGAAGCCAGGACAGCTGCAGTTCTGACAGGCGCCACGCCGCAGACTGGGCGGATATCATGGCAGTGATGGATATATAATAGAATATAATATGTATATAATATGTAAATGATATGTATATAATATAATATAATATAGTATAATATAATATAATATAACATAACATAATATAGTATAATATAACATAATACAATATAATACAATACAATACAATATATATAATTATGTTATATTATATTATATTATATTGTATTGTATTATATTATATTATATTGTATTGTATTATATTATATTATATTAAATTGTATTTTATTATATTGTATTATATTTTATTGTATTATATTACATTATATTATATAATATTGAATTATATTATATTATATTATAATATATAATTTATATGATTTTATAAATATAAGATATAATTAGTGGGATAAAAGAATATGGGAGCTATTATGCTATGAAACGCTTGATCATGCTGGCTTGTTGTTTCCCTACTTAAGCTTCAACCTTTACTGGGTGATATGGTAAATCTCCGAAAACACTAAATGTTCAAATGTATACGTAAACAGACAGACAGGGTGCTCCTACTACAAAAAAAAACTCAACTTGAAACTTCGAAATCTGGCATTTGCGAAAAGAAATAGCGATCGGCGATGGCATTTGCAATTTTGCGGGGGCAACCTTCTCAACCTATGTAAGCACTCTGAGAGTACCAGTGAAACTTGGCAGAAACACCACAATGATGAGCTAAGGCATTATTTTTGGGAAGGTAAATGCAGAGTGGCAGATACGAACCATGGATGTCACTTTTTTTTTCCAAATGGCCAGCCCTTAAAAAAAAAGTTGGTTGATTTCCCCACTAGCACCTTTGACAAACCCAAAATGGCTCAAGAATGGTTCTTGGAAGCGCCGTTCCAGTGAACTAAGTGGATAGATTTCACCATATGGAGGTTACTGAGTTACTGTATATCCCAAGTTGTGAGGGTTATTCCACGCTAAAACGCACATTTTTTTCACCTCAACTGCATCACCAAGTGGATTATATATCCCTTTATATCACAATTGAATCCCGTTTAGTTCCCATGTGTCCATTTATCACCCAAATGCCATAACAAAAAGTAACCTCTCCAAGCTGGCTCTTGGAGGTGTTTAGAAAATGGGGACGTCTCATTGGTCATTCGCTAGCAAAGCGGCAGTCAGCACTATGTTGAGCAGATCTTAACGCTTTCATATTTGACATGTCTTCAGACATATCTCAAGAACGATCTTAGGACATGTTTTAAGACATATGTTAAGAAATATCACGGGAGAAAGCTTAAGACATGTTTCAAGAAATATCTTCAGACACATCTCAAGAAAGATCTTAAGACATGTTTGAAGACATATCTTAAGACATATGGGACATATGGGTCAGCACCGGCAATGCCATATAATCATCAATCATATGCCAACTGCTTCTTTTTCATGTATTTGGTGGTTAAAAAACCCCAAACAAAATAAACAAAAACATGTAGTTACATCTCCGTTGAATGACTACATCTCCGTGGCTTTTGAAGCTGCGGTTTGCTGATGGAAAATCACCGTGCTGTGAAATGTCATCCCGCTGCATCCCAGCATCCAACCTACCCCCCTGGTTGATGGTTAACATGTGGTTAATATACTGTTAATCATGGTTAATATGATGGTTATTATATGTTATTATATGGTTAGTGATTGTTAATAATAATCTGGTTGGTGGTTTCAACCTACCCCTCTGAAAAATATGAAAGTCAGTTGGGATGATGAAATTCCCAATATATGGAAACAGAAAAAATGTTCCAAACCACCAAGCAGATACTCTCCAACAATGATTAAACCATGTTATATAACCCCCATGTTAACTGATGCTTAAATCATGTTAAATCATGTTAAATCTCCATTTTTTCGGTGGACATGAGTTGACATGCCCTATAGGAAGCCGAGTCCAGCATTTTTGTGCCAAGCAGCCCCAGCAGATCTTCCTGCACCTCCATCGTTCGTTTCGTTCGGGCAGTGCGCCAACATTGCGCGCAGGGCGGTGGTTGAACCGCCCTCCTAGGGGCCGGTTCTATGGCCGGTTCTATGGCAGCTTGCTGCCCAGTCCTCTTTTTTCACGGGTTCCAATACAATCGCAGACGTTTGGTTTATTTCATTGGGTACTTTAACTTTCATCATGTTTGTTGGTTGAAATCTCTGTTCTTGTTATTTCACAACGTTCCCAACACATGGAGATTTCAACGAAACAACATTTGGATCCCATCATTTACAAAAGTAAAACTCCAAGTCAGTATCAATACGTCGTGATTCATGTACTTTCTGTCATCCACATGTCATTTTCAATTCACGTCATTCTGTGGTTTGTGAACGTGAAACTCAAATCCAGTGTCTTTGAGCCGAAAACAGAAATATCCACCCTAAAAGACTTCGACCTGGCTGACAGAAATCCACATGGGTGGTAAATAGGTAATTTGAAAGTTATGTTGGTGGCCAGTAGAATTTGAAATAATTTGGCTATACCCATTTACCACATTTGTTAATTTTGTCAAATATTGGTGAAATTGGTGGTAAATCATGGGTAAATAATTGGTAAATTGGTGGTAAATAATCGTGACGCCTGATTTAATGGGGTGAATATTTGGCAACCGACAACATACGGAATCAATCATCGGATCAGCTTGAACACACTTAAACTGGTGGTTTGATGATGATTTTTTTGGGGATTTGGAATTGAACAGTTCTATCCGCATGCAATCATATACCATCTGGTTATTTAACATAGCCATGGAAAATCCCTTATAAATGGAGGTATTGATGGGAAAATCATCTATAAATGGTGCACTTTGCATGGCTATGTTAAATAAACAGAGGGTATGAGAATTGGGTGTGTCTGAAAACAGCTTGTTTTTACCCCAACTGATAGCATCTGATTGCAACTTTCCATGGGAAAATCATGAAAAATCCCCCTGAGATTTTGGGGTTTTCATTTAGAACAAACCAAGGTTTTGTGATCAAAACCCATACATGAAAGCACCCTTGAATGACAAACTAAGCCGAACAAAGGGTTATCCAATCCCAACGTAACATGACTATCAAACCCTCCAAACACAAAGTATTGGAGTTATTTTTTTTGAATCAATCATCTAATTTCTGGAATCACTGCTTCATTTGACACAAACCCATATCCTTGTTGTCACTTTTGCAGGTGACACATCCATGGTTAGTTGTTCTTCCCAAGTGTCAGCATTTGATATCTCAATTTTCATGTCGACATTCTGGTTGATGTGTGATACATGCCAAAACCTGACTTAATGCAATGATTGATGCTTGGCTGAATGTTCATAAGGCTTTGTCGTTGAGGTTGCTATGACCTCTAAATTGATTTCTAGACCCAGAAATCCCTCCAACCCAATATCGAACACCCCCCCAGAAACCATGGTTTAGGAATGTTTAGGATATAGAGTATTTACACATATTTGGGACCATACACTAGGGGTAATTCCATATGATGTTGATGTCCTCCGTTCATTACTTCATGCCAAAACTCGCCCAGTTTTCTGTTTTCTCTACAAAACTAATCCTAGACAAACTACAACAGATGATTTTGAACTGGGTAGTAAATAACCCAGCAAACGTTTAGCTACCCTTCAGCAACATTTCCTCAGGTTCATCTGAAAAAACGTCAATTTCATGGACAATCAACGCTAAAAAACGGTACAGTACTCAATGGCTAAAAAAAAGGCACGTTTTGACAGTTTTTTGTAGACTCAAAGTCGTTTTTGTTTGGGAAAGGCGTCCCCTTCTCGCTGCATCAAGGGGTGTCTTCTTGGGAATACAGTTCCATAAGTGGATCGATTTCACTAAGGCATATCCATGTGATATGGGATATCCCCAGTTAAAGATGGGGGTTTCCAAAAATTTGGGGGTATTCCTAAATCATCCATTTTCTTTTGCGGATTTTCCGAAAAAAACTCAAAAACTCTTGCTTGGTGGCGAACTACCCACGAATCGTAAGTGAGGTATATACCAGATTAACCCTACTTATCCCACTTATAACTGGGATATACTGTGGGTAAAACAATAATAAACCATTCCAAATCACCATTTTTGTAGGTGGTATCGCTGCCATTCCCAGTCATTGAGTTATGGGTGGTAAAAATGACATGGTTTTACCCACATTATAATATGGTTGATGATTGATTACCATAGATTTACCATAGATGTACCATCGATTTACCATCGATTTACCATAGATTTACCATCGATTTACCATAGATTTACCCATTGACAACTCGTGGGTAGTTGGCCACCGTGGGGTTCCATAAACCACCGGCCTTGATCATCACTCCCAAGGGTTGATCCTTGATGGACGGTCCACGGCGCACCACCACCTGCGGAACATGTCGTATGGGTGGTGTATTGGGAGTAGAGTATGTATGTAACATATATATCATAAATATATGGACTATATAGATATGTATATCATATATATATATATATATATATATTATAACATATATCATATATTCGCACTACCCATACGTATATATATATATATATAGAGTTGTACATGTATGTATATGTATGTGTAACATGTTTTTGGGTGTGGTATGTATGAATATTCTGTCGGCTCAAAAAACAACGCTATGCTGTTAGAATTAGACCACATCCAAAACATATTCCATATCTGATAGCCGTTCTCTATGTATATATACATACATATATCTAGCTTATACGCCTGCACTGGAGTCCTATCAACATTCCAATGCTCCACGACAATAGTTCATCGCTATTCCATTGAGAATCGCAATTATATAATATTTCCACTAATATTCCAATAATCAATTTCCACTAATATTCCATTTGTATTTCCTTAGTATTCCATAATAATCCTTTCCCCCTATTACTACTAAACGTACCCCAAATACTAAAAACCTGGGTCCATCTCCCAGTTTGGAAAATTTCAGATTGGCCAATTTGACTTTTAATTGATCCCCTTTAGAAAACAATTTAAAAATAAAGCTACCATTTGTGTGTTTTGCACCCTAATAATAAAAACTAGTCAACCCCGAGGTGTTTATTATTAGGGTCCGTCCGATTTTTTTGTTTTTTATATTAGGACTTTTAATTTATTATTAGGGCCCGCTTCGAAAAACAATTTTTGGCAATATTTTAATTGCGTTATAAAAGAAAATTTAATTGATTTTGAAACTGAACAAACTAGTTTTTATTGTTAAGGTTTTAAATTTATTAATAGGGTCCGCTTCGAAATCCAATTTTTGGCAATATTTCAATTGCGTTATAAAAGAAAGTTTAATTGATTTTGAAATCGAACAAACTAGTTTTTATTGTTAAGGTTTTAAACTTATTAATAGGGTCCGCTTCGAAATCCAGTTTTGGCAATATTCTAATTGCGTTATATACTTATATGAGAAAATGTCATTGATTTTGCAAACTAGTTTTTATCATTAAGATTTTAATTTTATTAATAGGGTTCCCTAATAATAAATACCACCCTAATAATAAAAACTACCTGAGATGTTTATTATTTGGAGGGGGGTTTTGTATTAGGGGGAAGGAATTACTCCATTGATGCCACATGATACTTCATTCTATACGATTAGATATCCATTCAATTCCATTTATATCATAATTTATATCCTATAATACCGTATGTAGGTTGATTTGTAATCCCCATGAATATCCATGAATACTATAGCTATAAATGTATCAGACATCCATATCCCATCATATCGCAGAACACACATAATGAAGCCTATGCTGGTTGGCGGTTGCCCTCCCCTCCGAAAAATATGAGTTCGTCAGTTGGGATGATGACATTCCCAACTGAATGGAAAGTCATAAAATTCATGTTCCAAACCACCAACCAACCACATAATGAAGCCTATGATCATTGCATGGTCAGTGTTTTCCGCATCTGCCTGCTGATGCTCGACCACCCATGGCTCCCCATAGCTGGAGACTTCGGTGATGCTGGTGCCGGTCTCAACGGCCTTGTGCCGCCTGGCGGAAATGGATGCTGCAAAAACCACAGGGAGAACATGGGTTTAACCAGGAAAAATGTGGTTTAATGGGATTCAACCAGCAAAGAAATGGTGATTGAAGATGATTTAACCTAAACATACCTAAAAGAAATGGTGTTTGAAGATGATTTAATCAAGAAGTATGGTAATTAAAGATGGTTTGCCCATCTGACATGGTGATTTCACATGATTTACCCGTTTAAAATGATGATTGAGTATGATTTAACCAACAATCAACACACATGGTACAATGGAGTCGACTCGACAAGGCAGTGGTAGCCAGAGGCAGGCCCAACATGGGGTTCTGGCTGAAGCCGTTCAATATCGGTACAACATGGTACAACAAAAGCTTCGATCGGATCCTCTCCCACTCGCTTGAGTTGTACTGCTGGATGCCGTTGATGCGCAGGTCAATGGGCCCTGCCTGCTGTCCTCGGTGATGAAGCCCAATCCTATGGACCAGAGAGGCTTATGTTTACATCAAAGCATCCGCACCTGCAGAAGACGGTGGGTGCATTTTCTGATCGAATCGTCGCTTTGGATCGCTGCAGGAGTGGACACATTAGCACCCTCGGCAAGAGCAGCCACTCAAGGACCTACCGTGTCCGTTGGGTCTGCTGACACGGTCCAAAAAAAAGTGGGAAAATGGCACAGCCGGCGCTTGAAGGACTCAAATGTAATTCGGTTAGCCGCAGCTGCCGCAGCTGCCGCAGCTGCCGCAAATCACATGTCTGATCACTTGAATTTTCGCTTCTGGGGCTAGCCCGAAAAATTAGGCGGCAAGCCATCATGACATGGGGGTCAATATGCTTAGTTGATGGGGATTGATTGTGCTTTTTTAGGGTCCCAGACGAGCAGTTGTGTGTCTGCAATGTCTTTTCAGTGCTAAACCACATACTTGGGTAACCCAAAAGCCGTGGTTGATGGCAATTGTCCTGGATGATTGGGTGACCTTGGGCTTGCCTAGAAATGGGCTATATCCGTAGGTGGGTTTTGCTTTTCCATTATTCTTTTTGGAGGTGGTATATTCAATGGATTTTAATGGTGGAAGTTGGACGGTGAATCTCCCATAGCAATACTTCCCCAGAAATGGGTAAAAACGGTGCATTAATGCCAACATAGCAATATCAGTTTTTTAAAGGAAAATGTGATTTTAAAGCAGCTGAGTTTGGGGTATAACATCTTTGGGCAAACACTTTTGTTTTTTGGTGGTATAATATATATAGTAATGTGACAGAATAACCATTGGTACTCATGAGGAGGTAATGAGATAACAAAACTGTAAACACTCAATGTCTAGCTAGCGGAACATAAGGCGATCACGATGTTTTACATTAAACTCATCAAAATTGAGCTTTGACCAACACCAAGAAACTCTGCCGGAATCCTTTTTTGGGAGCGATTGCACCTCCTGCTATATAGCAAAAACATAGCAACTCTGCTTGACTTTACGTGAAATGATCACCTCTTTTGGGGACGGAAACG
The DNA here is from genome assembly GCA_947184155.2 of Cladocopium goreaui. Classification (NCBI taxonomy): domain Eukaryota; class Dinophyceae; order Suessiales; family Symbiodiniaceae; genus Cladocopium; species Cladocopium goreaui. Next base: position 668,901 of record CAMXCT020000258.1, on the reverse strand, counting down.
ATGAACTTTTGGGAGGTTGATCAAAGCATCCGCCGATCTTGCCATGTGAATCAGGGTTTGTCCAAAAATGTGGTACCCTCTGGTAAACGTTTACAGTTTGCTATTGAAAATGGCCATAGAAATAGTTGATTTACCCAGCTATAACATGGTGATTTTGCATAGTTATGTTAGTTTCCCAGAGGGTAGCCCGCCAAAAAGTTTCAAAAGGCAAATGTAATGCGAGAAATGATGATCAAACCTGAAATTTGGGGATGCGATGGGATACCTTATTTTCAGACACATGTGAAATATTCCCTATCAGTATGTGGTTCAAAGTGAAGCCACGTGCACCAAGCCAGTTTCACCAACCAGTCGCCTTGCGGTGCAACCCAAAAGATCCACTGGATGTTCGCATATGTTCGGCAATTAGTAAGTGCTTCAAAACATCTTAAAACCAATCCCTATAAAATATGGACATACTGTGCATGGACTTCAAAATCCTGCACCTGTTGGTAACTATTAGGTAAGACACTGTAATTCAACACTGTGTATTTTATAGGGGATTTCTTCCATCTACCATCTGGTGCAGGATTTCTTTCCTCCACAGTATATAATAGTTATAAATATTATAGGGACCCTAAACCATAGTGAAATGTTCCCAAACACTCGGCAGCGCGGCGGCCTCAGAAAGGTGTCGTCGCCGACTTCCAGCTTCACATAGGCTTGCCTCGGACACGGCGGTGAAACAGCAAAGGGAACAACGGAGATCACCAACAGAACAATCGAAACAACAAGCCCAGTGATTTGTTCCACAGAAAAACCATAGAACATCATAACTGGTTGGTGGTTGACCCGCCGCTCTGAAAAATATGAGTTCGTCAATGGGAAGGATTATCCCCAGCATATTATGGAAAATAATCCAAATGTTTGAAACCACCAGCCAGATTATCAGATTATAATGGAACTTGTTTTGAAAACTGTTTGGTAAGTTTGGTCATTATAACATTTCATGAACATGGCAAACAAAACACCCAAGGTGGCTCGAACCCAAGGTGTGATGCTTTAATCCCCATCTTCGATGGCGAAAAATCCATATTTTTGCAGGTAAAACATCCATTTTTGATGGTCAACTCCTCGGCTTTTTGATGGTTCAATCCCAATTTTTGATGCGTAAATCCCTACTGGTTGGTGGTTTCAACTCCTCTGAAAAAAAAGAAAGTCAATGGGAAGGATTATCCCCAGCATATTATGGAAAATAAAATTCATGTTCCAAACCACCAACCAGCCTATTTTGGAACTGCGGAACTGCTTACCCAACTCGGCGGTCCGGGCTTCTGCAATCCGCCCGCCAATGCTGGCAGCTGATCGGGTGCTTTGAAGACCTCAACGGCCATGGTGGAGGGTGTTTACCGTGCGGATGGC